>VALG01011630.1:947-21341 GCA_009835305.1 Ipomoea purpurea
TCTATATCCTGATTGTTTTCTGCTACTTTACTTAAAACACTTTTCTGCACTTTACTTAAAAATAACAGTTTTACATTTAGTTGTTGAACAAGTAAAACCAACCAGTATAGCTAATTGGAAATTCTCCGATAGATCCATCAGGTAAGTTTTCAGAAAAAAGAAAAGAGAAAATAGCATTCAAAATTCTAGCAATGAATGTGTTGTTGCGAGTAGTCTACTAGGAATAGTAGATCAACTACAGCTTCTCTTTCTTCGTAAAAATCCTTGTTTGATTCTCCTGAGATAGATTGAGGTCTCAAATTCATCCTAGTCACCTTAAAGGACAAAGCCCCAATGTCCTGGCATGGCCTATCTTAACAAACCCAAAGCCCATAATTTACTCTCTGATGCCGATCACATGATGCAATGAAAAGGCTGGATGAAGAATATCAGAGATGTTGCTATGAAGAGCAGAAGATGTAATCGAATCAACTTGTGTGAAGTTTACTTGGCGCTAAACCTGCAGCAGGGTGATGGAGAGTGCAAAGTAGCAGTACTGCTGCAGCTTTCGAAGAGTCTCATCGGAGCTTGCAACAAGTTAGTGAAGATTTTGAATTTGTTGAGGTGGGCATCAGAGATCTACAAGACAGACATCAGCTCAATTCATGATGCTGTCTTCTCATCAACACCACCTTGTACATGCTAGGAATACGTCAAGGGAAGGTTCTCCCTCCTCCCCAACAATGATGATTTTGAGGATACTATGATAGGAGTGGAAGATGATTTTAGCAAAATAAAAGACAATGCTCTCTCATTCAATCTTCTTCGTCCACGTACACTACCAGTCGTTTCAATTTTGTGGAATTGCCAGCAAGCCGGAGTGCTACTTGCTAAAAAAGATAAGAAATCATTAATGTGTCTCACTTTCAACATTCAAAGCATGACGGTTGAAGGTCCAATGTACACAGGTAAAGAGAAATCTACTCATTGAATGATATCTGTAGTTGATTGTTCTTGAGCAATAAGAAATCTCAAAAACAAGAATGATGAGCAGCTAGCAAGCAACCCGCAAACTTCTGATGACCAAAGTAATTCTATTGGATCATTGAATGACCTTTGTCACAAACGGTCATGGGATGATATCTGTACATCTTTTTCCAGATGATAGAATATAGATGGAGCCGAGTTCTGAAACTACTCACTTTCGGGAAGTGTCAAATATACTGGCTCAGGATGTGGATTTACAAGGAAAACGTTTTCTGAATCAGAATAAAGCTGGAAAATTACTTAAGCAAAAACTGCAACGTCTAATGGAAAAATGTAGTAGTCTACCTGCTGAATTAGAGAATATTAGGGGTAAGAGCATTGTTAAAGAAATGTAATGGAAACCACTATAATTGTTTTGATTGTGAACTTCTGGCCACATACAACAACTCACACCAAGAGCGAATGATATTATGTTGATCATTTCATCATTCAAAAGAGTGATCCTTTTGAGCTCTTGTTGTTACACAATTGGAAAGTTGTGCTACAACTATTTGCCTACTCAACTAAAACCCTTGTTTTTCTTTATTCGGAGTTTTTCCTATGAAGTACCGAAATTGCATGGAAAAAGTTGATAAATTTTGGGTAAGCTGAAGGATTTGTAAACCCAGAGGTGAACAAGGTTAGAAGAGATAACCAAAGATTATTTGTGTGATCGTTATCAATAGAAAGGCTAGTCAAGTTCACAGTATCACAGAAGAAGGATTGAGAAAGGAAAAGAGCTTTTTAACTCAGCTTTGTGACCCCCCCCTGAGAACTTACCAAAGCAAAAGGCAAGAAAAACCAAATGTAACAGTGCTGACTAGGTTAGGGAGATAAAGCTGTACATGTTCTAGTATAACAAGGTGGTAATTGCACTTCCTAACTAATTACAGAAACAGAAGAGGTACTAAACAAAAATAACTAACAAATATTAACCCTCTAATACCCCACCCCCCCCTCCGCAAGCTGGAGTATACATGGAATGTAAGCCCAACTTGGATAACAAACTTCTGGAACACCATAGGCTGTAAAGTTTGGTTATAGAATGTCTGCTGTCTGATTTCAGTAGGGACATGCAACAGCTTGATGACTCCTCTTTGAATCTTTTAACCCGATTAAGTGGCAATCGATCTCTATATTGCTTTGGTTCGTCATTGAAAAGACCGGGTTTTCTGCCATGGCAAGGCAGATTTACTATGAAATAGCAACGGCTGTGTCCGCCAAACAAACTCTAGAATTCAAGGAGATAAAATAGCCATTGTGATCCACAAGTGCAAGGAGCAAGGCTCTGTATTCAGCTTCCAGAGGAAGATCTGAGATGGTACTTGTTTCTTAGAATTCCAAGTATTAAAGCATCTCCCAGAAAACACAGAAAGCCAGTCACAGATTTCCTTGTGTCAGGGCAGGCTGCCCAATCGAATCAGCTAAAACCTCTGATTTTTTAGATTGGAGTTTTGCAGGGAAAAAAAACAACCTTGTCTTGGACAGTCTTAATGTATCTCAGAACCCTGTTAGGCTTGCCGTGCAAAGTGGAGGAGTGGTAAGACTATCCAAGTATCTAAGACAATTGTTGCCATCAAAACAAATATCTATGCCTAGTGAATAGTCAATACAAGAAGTTTTCTCTACCGACTTTCCCTGTATTGGAGTTGTCTTACAGGCTGTGCCGAACTTCCATAGAAAAGTTTATTTGTTTGCAACCATGGGGCACCTCACAGGCTTGCTCCTAAGAAAACATTATCATGCAATATAGTCTAAAGCATATTTCCTTTGTGTCACAGAGATCCCTGTGTGATTCCTGGCAACCTCCATGTCCAAGAAAAAATTGAGTTTACCAGGGTCTTGATCTGGAAAACTGCATGTAAGTGCTTCTTTAATAGTTGTATCTGATTCTATTCAGTGCTGGCCAAGACTATATCATCCAACATACACTAAAGAGCAACAAAGCTACTGCCTTGATCCCTGTGGTGAAAAAAGAATTGTCACAACACTGCCGTGTTTGAACCCCCATATGAAGTAATTCAGAGATAGTCAGCATTCCACTGTCTACGTGCTTGCTTCAGCCATAAAGGGACCTTTTAATTTGCAAACTTGCCAGGCTGCTTAGGGAATATCCTGGGGAAGATCATATATACTTCTTCTTTGAGATCTCCATGTAAAAAGGCATTGTTGACATCAAGTTGGGCAACTCCCACTTTTTTATAGCTGCACAGCAAGTAAGGGGGTCCTGATTGTATTAACCTTGGCACGTGAACTGAAGGTATCAACATATTCTGATTGCCACAAGTCTGAGTGTACCCTTTAGCCAACCAATCTGGCCTTGCACCTTTCAACTGTCCCATCAGGTTTGTGTTTAACCTTGTAGACCCATCTTACACCTATTGGTTTGCTTTGAAGGGGGAGGGTTTGTCAATTCCCATCTGGTATTGGCCTGCAGTTGCCTCTATCTCTGCCTGCATAAGCAGCTTCTCCAACACCTCATGCAAGAAGGCCCTCATTGTAAGACCTGGGGCTCTTGATCCCAAGAAATATTAGTGCAAAGGCTTTGAAACCTGAGACAACTTCTGGTAGGATAGAACTGTGGATAAGATATGAGGAGATGTTCCTATATGGTAAGTTGTAGTTATAATCCTTGAAGGTAGTTAGGCCTTGAAACCTGTCTGCTGGATCTCTCTGTTGTGGAATTGAGGTGTGGTTGTGATGAATAATCCCTGGATTTGGTCAAGACTGTGGGTGAATCATGTTTGTTCAGAGAATAGGGTTGTCTTGAACAAAGCAGGTATAAGAACATCATGTTCTGCAATGCTACATCCACTCCTTGATTCTTCCTCTGAACAATCCTTGGCAAATTATCTTCTGTATTTACTGATATCACTTGGAAAGATGAGATCTTGACATGATTCTTGATTACTCACTGCAGTGTGCCTATCTTGTAAGGAAATATGTTTTCATAGAAAACCACATCCCTTGAAATAAAAATTCCCCTAGAGCTTAGATCATGAGAATTTAATAATCTTTTACCCCATTTGGATAACCCAAGAACAAGCATTTCTAGCTCTGGGTTAGAATTTCTTTGTTCCTTTTTGTATAGCACATAGGTAAGCAACCAAAGACTCTAAAAGTGGGGGATATTGAGAGCAACCTTTTTGAACAAGACTTTGATGTGAACTGCCCATTGTCAAGTTCTGAAGGCAACTTGATGATATAAACAGCATGTAGTATTACAGTCCCCAAAAAACTCTCAGAAAGCCTGCTTGAAATCTAAGGAACCCTTGCAACAGCTAGAATATGGCCATTGTTCCTTTCAACTACACCAATTCTGGCTGTGGTGTATATACACATGTTGACTGATGAATAAATCCATTAAGCTTGGTAAAAGTGTCCATCTTGAATCTAGATCCATTATCAACTTATGCAGCTTGGATATCTTCCAAATTGTGTCATAGTGGGCACAAAAGTTTCTGAACCAGTTCTGACTTCGCTTTGCCTTCTCATCCAAATACACCCATGTGGCCCTGCTATGGTCATCCCACAATGGTTAGAAAATACTTGTGTCCCCATACATAGTATGTATATGATATGGCCCCCAAATATCAATATGCACAAGGTCAAAACCAATCATTGGAAATAGTGGAAATATAGGGAAGGGCAGTCTTTTCTGCTTGGCTAAGTGACATGTATTGCAAACATCTTCTTTATTTATTTTCAAATCCACATCATACAAAGGCAATTGTTTCAACTTCTCATAGGAACAATGTCCTAATCTAGCATGCCAAACTTTACTAGAAATACAGACATTAGCCTTAACATGCCCTATTTAATTGCATACAGAAAAATCAGGTTTTAAAGATGGTATAGTCCTTTCTGGAAGCTAGCCAGTCCAATCATCCTCCCACAGTCTGATCCTGTATAATGCACATATCATCATATAGCAGCAGTTTGCATCTTGAAGTTCTAATTAGTTCACTAACAGAATCAAGTTATAATGAATCCAGGAACATAGAATACATTCTCTAAGGTCAGGCTGCCAGCACAAATAGAACCAACATGTGTAATTTCAATCTTATCACCATTAGGTAGCTCTACAAACATACATCTCAAACTCTCCTAGCATTTGTCAGGTGCATCAAGCTTGCAGACAACATGATGAGTGGCTCCACTATCTAATATCCCAACTAGAGGGTTTAGAGTAAGTACCTTCTATCTGGGGGTTGGGAGCAAAACTGCAGCAATCAGATTAGCTTGGGGTGTCATTCCTTCAGATGCACTCAGAGGTGAGGAGTTTTGGATCTTACAATCTCTCTGCAGAACTGTCTGAGCAGCCTATATTCTTCCTGGCTTAAAGTCAAGGGACCATTCTCATCTCACAGGAGGATGCTCATCAGATATAAACTGGACTTGATTAGCAGAACTAACACTTCTATTTCTTTGTTTCCATCCAGGTGGATAACCATGCTTCTTGTAGCATTTCTCTGCTGTGTGGCCAGTGAAACCACAATAAGAGCAGATGGGCTTCTTGTTGCTGTTTGGATAAAACTTCTTGGAGGCTTGATCCATTCCCCTGAGCAAGAAGAATACTGCCTGTTTCTTGAATCTGTAATTCTGTAGTTCCAACTTTAAACCTCCTCTCTTGTTGTTAAACCATCATGAAGACTCGTCAACAGTAGGGAGAGGTTTAGTCATCATTATCTGGGACTGTACAGAGACATAGGTCTCACTAAGGCCTCTTAAGAACACTGAGAGATTATCACTCTCTAGATGTTGTTGCAGAGTTTCCAATAATCCACAATCGCACATCCTCTCACAACTTGCAGGTAGGCAAGGGCCTGATAACCTGAAGTTCATCCCATAAGCCTTTCAATTTAGCAAAATAAGCCACTTACAGTTAAGTCTCATTGCTTGATTTGATGAATCTCAGCTTGGAGGTCAGAGATTCTGAAGATATCTGCCTCACTGAATCGAGCCTTCAGTGTGGTCTATATTTTTTCAGCTGTTCCTACCCACAGAACTGTTCTGTGCGATCTCTTGGGGAAACCGATCTCATGATCCAAGTCGATACCATGTTGTTGCAGCGTTTCCAATAAGGATACTTCACTTCTCCAACGCTTGGCACCGCAATTGTACATCGACGAACCCTAATTTGTTCTTGGAGAGCAGGGCCATCTCCATTGCTCTGGCCCAAGGATGATAATTCCGGCCATTGAGAACTGAGGAGACAAGAATGAGAGAGGGATTCTCGTTTGGATGCAGAAAGAAGGGGCTAGCAGCGTCATTCGATCGAAATTCGCTCCGGTGGTACTGGGATTTCCCGGCGGTGTCGCCGCTAATGATGGATTCGTCGCAGCTTGGGGGTGGTCTGACTGATGTGCCGTTCCAAGCCATGAACGCAGCTTAACGCTCTGATACCATATCACAGAAGAAGATTGAGAAAGGAGAATAGCTTTTTACTTCAGCTTTGGTGTCTGAGAACTTACAAAGCAAAAGGAAGGGAAAACCCAATGTAACAGTGCTACTAGGCTTAGGGAGATAAGCTGATACATGTGCTAGTATAACATGATGGTAACTGCTACTGTCCTAACTAATTAACAAAAAACAGAAGAGGTACTAACAAAAATAACTAACAAGATATTAACCCTCTAATAACAAGAGGAGTTTGGATGGAAAATCAAGTCTTGTATGCTTCATAATATAGTACACGAATTTTGCTCGCGAAAAGCAATTAAGGAGGATATTATGATGGTTAGTAGGACGGAAGATAATAGGTTTCTTAAAGGGCATCGTTGGGTAAGTCGTCAATATGGTTTTAAGATGATAACTTCAAGTTATTTTACAAACTCTTCACTTAAAACTCGTTCGCTTTTCTACTTCGATGAAAATTTATATCTTGCCCTCATCTTTGAAGTTGTTAAGAGTATTGGACTTATCATTAATAAAATTTTGGCATGGCATGCCTAGTGAGATTATGAATTTGGTTCATTTAAGATATTTTCCTTTAAGAACAATAGGTTCTGTTTATAACTCTCAATTGTTTAATCTCCAAAGTTTGCAAACTCTCATTCTCTCTGCGTGGACAAAAGAGTATCAATTGCAATTGTCATGTGATGTTTTGGATTTGCCATGGTTAAGGCATGTGCGCTTTGACAAGGGATCTTCATCTTATCTCCCAAACTTGGTTCAAGAAAACTTACAAACTCTTTCATGGTTCAAAGTTACCGGCAGGGACTCAAGAACAACAAACTTTGCAAAAGTTCCAAACCTGAAGGAGTTGGGATCTACATTGAAGGTGAAGTATTGCCTAATAATGCTCTTGACAGCCTTGCTCAGTTACATCAACTTGAGAAGTTAAAGGTCAAAATGGGAAGGATAGGATGCTTTATCTCCCAAATTGGTTTCCACCAACTCTCAAGCAATTGACCCTTAGTATACGTATCTTTCATGGGAAGATATGGACATTATAGGCAAGTTACCCAACCTTGATTTACTCAAATTGAAAGATTTTGCCTTTTGTGGCCCAGAGTGGAACCAAGAGATGGTGGGTTTCTACAACTAAGGTTCTTCCTTATTGAGCGCTCTGATCTTGAACGTTGGAATGCAAATGCAAACCATTTCCCAGTTTTGGAACGCGTCTAGTTCTAAGATATTGTTGGGATTTGAAAAAACTTCCAATGATTTTGAGGAGGTTTATACATTGCGATTAATTGAGTTAGACAATTGTTGTTCTTCTTTTCTTTCTACGATGAAGATCCAAAAATGGCAACGAGAATCCGGAAATGAAACACTTGTTGTTCGTGATGTAACTAAGGTCTCTCTCTAATTCCCAATTATGAATTATGAATTTGATAAATAGCTTATGAGTCATTGGGTTTGATTAATCAACACTGCTGGAAATTATGGAATTTCTGACCACCTGAAAGTGATCTTATATCAAGTCGAAAACAAAAAAGTGGTCGGAAATAGCAACAAAGGTTTTTTTCCGGATACCAAAAGTGGTCGGAACAAGGCTTTCGACTTGAGTTAAGATCATTTTCAGGTGGTCAGAAATTCCATAATTTCCAGTAGAGCAATTTATTTTAAAATTCCTCATTCCTCTCCTATTTTTCTTTGTTGTTCTGATTTTTTTTTTTTCTCTTAGGCTGAGCTGCCAACTAATCAAAGCTTAGAAAAAAGGAGTGAGTCTGCAATTTGATGATTTTGTGTTTGAGCAAATCATATGGTTTAGGCAAGGTATGCATACCAATGGCATCAAACCACCCATCTTATGACATTATTATATTTTGGGTATTTGCAAAGAATTAGCTTTTCACTTTGTGTTTCTTGAAGGAATCATATGCAAGTTACAATTATGTATTGGCTTCAATACCAGAAATGAATCCTGGCTGCATGAAGTTGTAGAGTTCTCATTTGCTGCTTGTATGTTATTACAATGATGTTGATGTTGGAGTTCATCTTCAATAATATAATATTGGTTGGTTATTGTATATTTGTATTTGAATATTGAAATTTTTCATAAGTGATAGCCTATTACTGGATTGTGAGATTTATTGAAGTGTTAGTGTTAAATATGATTTGGTATTTGGTTGATATGTTAGTTCTGAACTTACTCTATCCAAACAGTTGTTCATTGGGTTTATTTGTCCGTTATCACAATGATGTTTCATTGAGTTGCTGTTGGAGTTCATCTTCCATAATGTTGGATTGTTGGTTGGATTGTTATTGTATCAAAACAATGGTTCATTTAAATGTATGATAATGTTGTATTGTGAAGTTTCATCACAATTCTTATTATGTCTCTTATGATGTTTGTGGTGTGCTGTGGAAATTATGAACTTCCATTTGCAGCTTGTCAATTCTAATGGTTAGCCATAAATGTATAATGGGCTAAACTGACTGGAATTGGCCAAGCCACATTAGAAATCAATCATGTTATACATTTAATTTTAATTAATATATTAAAAGTACATTATTTTTGTAAGAATATTGTAAATTATACAAAAAAATACATTTTTAGTACTCAACATATACTTTGAGTAAAAGACATTTTGGTCCTAGACTTATAGTGGCACGGACAATTTTAGTCATCTTTAAAAAAATCAGACAATTTATGGACACTTTTATTGTAACGAAACAATTTGGTCCTTCGTCAATATTTCCGTTAGATGCCCCGTTTGAGCAGGAATAATTGTGTCTTTTCAACAACAGACCCATTTTCTCTATGTTTCTCTCTATTCACGAAAAAACAACAACAATGGCAACCACAATACCACCCAGTAGTTGGGCATCTACATTGAAGGTGAAGTATTGCCTAATAATGCTCTTGACAGCCTTGCTCAGTTGTTATTTATGAGCTTATTTGTCTATTATGTCTTGTATTGTGTTTTTAGGACGCATGCTAGTCTTTATGATCGTTTTACAGTGTTAAGTATGTTGTTGTGTCTCGAGTCTTAATCTCGATTTAAAGCTAGAGTTGCTTAGGTTATATATGTATTCCAGTTTCAAAATGATTTCCTATATTTATATTTATTGTACTCAACGCGTGAGAGTTGATTACTAGCATTTAAAGCAAGATCAGAGTTGCTAAGTTTTTTTTAAAAAATAAAAATAAAATTATAGAATATGTATATCAGTATGTGTAGACGTGTAGTATGAAAAAAATTATGCTTAAAAAGTGCCAACTAAACATAATCTTTTACTTGATAGTGAAAGAAATATTAAAAAAATGACTTATTGCTAGGAGGCTTTTCATTGGGTCTTTAAAATAAATTATTTTGACATGTTATACGCTATATAGCATTGATATAATAGAGAAGTGAAGCTATGGTTGTCAGTATTGTAGAATTTTAAAATCATTATATTGCAAATGGTACAGCAAGCCTTGATTGAAGTTAAACTGGTGAGCTTACTGGTTGGTTGATTACAATAAACTTCATTAGATTTAAACTGTTTTTATTGTGTTTGCTGTTAATTTGTTGTTCAAATGTTAGAATACTACTACCGATTTACATACTTATATGATGAGTTCCAAACTAAAATAAAACACATGAAAAAAACAAATAACACTGACAGCAATCTTTATGTAAAAATCATCTCTTAAATTGGTTTTTATTCATATAAGGTGTTTTAACAACATATAAATAAGAATCAATTTGCCTTTCTATGTTGAAACATATTACCACTGATTTAGGTATGAGTACAATATGTTATCAACAAAACATGTTTATATGATATTTGTATACTCTTTCTTTATATCTATCTAAGATTTTTCATATGTATTATAAGATGACAAAGTTGCCTGTGTAGGTTGGAAGGTAGTAACATCTAGCATAAGGTATTGGGTCAAAACAGAAAATTGGTAGATTTAGTTGAAGATGACGTACGGTATGCAAACTCTTTGTAATCTGCGCAGCAAACAATTACAATTCTTTACCTTGACTTGTATTACTTCCATAAGAGCAAACCTACAAAAAAACACTGTAAACCATAGTGGCACACACACATATATATAATTGTTAGTTGATATAATCAAAATCAGCAGATACACTAAAATCTACATATATAAATATAGCCAATCTCAAAAATACCTCAAAAACATTAAAACTATAATGAAAAAAAACTAAAATACCACCCGTTATAAATTGTCTGGGAGCATCACAGAACCACACAATAACATATCTGGGTTTTCTTTCAAAGATGTGAAAGACCGACTTACTGTAGGTGCAACCCATATGCATTAACAACCAATTTTAGAAATTAATAGTGCCTATAGACATACCTCTTTTTGATCACGAAACAGAAACGGTTAAAACTTGATTGTTTCATTATACGTACGCATCTGCATCGCCCTAACTTTTATTGCAGTCCTTGTGTTCAATGGAAAGATATCAAGTCCCTGTAGATTGGAGCCATGAAAGGTAGAAGTGGTACAATGAGACTTCTAACCTGATCTGTAATCTGGTTAGCCTCAAGAATTTATAGGCCAGTAGAAGTTTATACCACTTCGTTTACTGCAATGCAATGTATATATATATACATATGTTGACGCACCTTAAGTTTCAACAGTGACGCAACTCAAGCATACAAACCACACACCTTAAGAAGGAAACTCACGCCATTAAGAAGAAAACCCTCG
Source organism: Ipomoea purpurea (assembly GCA_009835305.1). Taxonomy (NCBI): domain Eukaryota; kingdom Viridiplantae; phylum Streptophyta; class Magnoliopsida; order Solanales; family Convolvulaceae; genus Ipomoea; species Ipomoea purpurea. Next base: position 12,079 of record VALG01011630.1, read on the forward strand.
CACCTTAGCAACAACACAACCGCACCGGAAGAAGTCAACCGCCCGAGAACCCATATATATATATATATATATATATATATATATATATATAATATATATGTATATATATATATATATATATATATATATATATAAAAAAAATATATATATATATATATATATATATATAATATATATAAATAAATTAAACTTAAGTTTTTAATTTTTAAAAATTTAGAAAATTAAACTAATTCAATTTTGACTAAAGTTAACCGGAGATGGGAGATCCCTATCCAGCAACGGGGCAAATTACTATCCCTAGCTCAAACCGTTGGATTAGGCATGTTTAACCAATTTTTAGGTGGGTTAGTTGGAGAAATTTTTAATGGGCAAATTTTATTTTGAATCATTGGCCCACGTAGCAACATGGACCAAGAAGAAAAACGATGTCGTTTGAATTGTTTTTCGTTAAAATTGGTAGATGGCGAATTCCGTTATGATCCATGTAGGCAATCTCTCTTATCATTCAGTCTCATTTTATACGCACTATAGTTTAATTATAGCAACATCAAAGCATTATTTTAATTGAACTACAATTTTATTTGATAATAACAATTTAATGTATGATTTAATTATATTGGGTCATTCATAGCACCACTACAGTGTTGTTCCAGGTATTACAACATTGTCTTTGTTTTTTTTGAATACATATTAGGCAAGGAATGGAAACTGTCACACCCCAAAAATGGGCACTAACCCGGGCCGTATTATTACGACCAAAAAAAAAAAAAAAAAAAAATCGTCTATAATATGAAGCCTGCTAAACAAAAATATCAATCACAAGATAACATAAACAACCTCTTGGTCTTAAAGTTCCTTCTCCCAAAATAGCTAATTGGAAATATAATATAGACATGTAAAGCTCCTAGACATGTCCAAAATTACAATTGAAATCCAAGGTCCTACTATGGACTTTGAATCTCCCCAAAAAGAGTAGAAGTAGTCTCCTCTATCAGCAAACACTATACTAATCCCATGGGTCTTATAACCCCTAAAATGTGACCTCCCTTGTTAACCTCGATAAACCTCTATCTGTAAACATGAAACACAAGTGAGCTCAAGCATGGTACATCAAATAACATCTCTACCAAAATCCAAAGTATAAAGAATAAGAGGACACAATAATAAGGTAAACCTTAAGACGTTTAATAAAGAGTATAATAAGCGTTGGTATTCTTATACAATTTTATCCGCATAAGAGTACAATATCTTCTAGATTTTCCCTGCAGTCATAAATCATAATCGGCTGTCAAATATCATTAGAAATAATAATAAAGATATTAATTATCTCAACTCAACCATTTTATTTGAGAACATATAATATAAACCCATGGATGAGCCAAGATCAATTAAAAATTTACACTAGTCAAGGGTGCAAGCTACCAATTAAAAATCAGCGGAATTGTTCCAAATCAATGGTGGGGCGAGACCACCAATGGATCAAGGAACATTCCAGGTCAAGACAAGGGTTGGTTACACACCAATATGATTAATGTCCTTTGAAATCCTATATAACACATGATCAACATTAAAAACTGCATTCAAATTCCCAAATTTTCAGAGATAACTGTAACTATTCTTTTTACATACAAAACATGCCCTAATACATTCAAGAATAGCTTCATTTTTACATCGCTTAAGCTATATGGTATATAAGTTAACAAATTGAGTAAGTGCAAAGTTCCTTACTCTTAGGTAAGCTTTAAGCATAGAAATTTCCTTTATGCCCTGAACCTTCACTGGTCCCTATCAAATATATACCCATTGATAAAACTTACTAGCATTCCAAATATTTAAAATTCTTCTTGTAAATTTATAAACAAACATGTTTTCTCCACACAAGCACAATCCAAATAATAAATAAATGACCTAAGACTCTATTACTCTTCTTGAAACAACTGTCAAAATTTAACAAATAAGATGTAGTTCATTAGGGAGAAAAATCAGCCCGCAACATGGGTAATAAAGCATAGATTTGTTAGGGAAATGAAATAAAAAGTCATCACCAAACACCCACTTTAAAACTTAGCAATTCAATTCTTCACTGTTGTGAATTCCCCAATCTTGAGCTTTGAATTACGTACACAGCAAAACCTAGCAGGGATGGTGTTTCAATTTTCTTTTAAACAAAAATCTAAAACTAAATACCTTGCCTAGTTGAGCCCAAAAAACCAAACTCCTTTTGCTTGTTACTTGCTACGCAGAGTGAGATGTGTCTCCTCTCTTCCTACGCCCCAAAGCTGAAAATTGTCCTCTTCTCCCCTCTTTCTTCTCTACTAAGATTCCCAACAATCTCCTCCCCCTAATGGACTTCTCAAGCTTAAGATATACAATTATTATTGGGCCAAGAATAAACTAAGCCCAAATCAAAACTTAACCAACTAAATTATAATTTGGGCCTAGGCAGAATAAGACCTAAAATATCTAGTTAGCCTATTATTATTATTATATTTATTATATATTATTATTATTCTATCAAAAAGATGGAAAGTTGTCTTACTGAAACATTGCTTATAAGAAGTTATTATCACTTAATGAAGCTTTAGGCTTGCAACAATGCCATTGTAAAGAGAATAAAAACTCTATAGAATAACAATATTATCACCTTAATGAAATTTTAAGCTTGCAACAATGGCGTTGAAAAGAGAAGAAAACAACTGCTTTGAAGATTAGAGATGTAACAATTGGGTGTGCTGGGGGTAACGAAGTCAAACATTTGCATTTCGTTTATATATATATATATATATATTATATATAAATATATAATATATATAGGAGTGATCACATGTGGCATGTTGTTAGGTGTGGTCATATGGTCAATTATAGGCATTAGATTAGATAGATCCAATGAATCATATTAATCAAAATTTTTCAGTATTTTCGCGCACATTCTCCCTACCCAGCGAACTGTAAGGGTAAACTCGTCATAAAACACCGGAATAGGGAAAATCACATTGTTGTGTGTTTTATTACACTATTGGTGCATATTGTCAACACTGTTGGTGTATTCTGGAACCGACCGCTATAAATGGCATTGTAATTACCATAACACGGGAATACACCATTGGTGTGTTTCACTGTGGTGTGTTTTTATTACACTATTGGTGTATGTTGTCAACACTGTTGGTGTATTCTGGAACCGCCCGCTATAAACTGGCAACTGTAATACATAACACCCCCACTTACCAAAAAGCAGTGAGAATTCCCTTTATGGCTAGCTAACCCATTAGAGATGACAAACTGCAAATGGAAGTTCATAATTTCCACCAAACATTATAAGACACATAATAAGAATTCCGATGAAACTTCACAATACATCATTATCATACATTTCAATGAACCATTATTTTGATACAAATGCAGTTCAACCAACCAACATACATTATCGAAGATGCACTCCAACAGCAACTCAATGAAACATCATTGTGATAACAGACAAACAACCCAATGAACCATTGTTTGGATAGAGTAAGTTCAGAACTAACATCTCAACCAAATACTAAATCATTATTTAACACTAACACTTCAATGAATCTCATAATCCAGTAACAGACTAACACTTATGAAAAATTTCAACATATCAAATACATGCAATAAACCAACCACATTATTGAAGATGAACTCCAACATCAAACATCATTGTAATAACAGACAAGCTGCAAACGAGAACACCACAACTTCAGGCAGCCAGGATGCATTTCTAGGAATGAAGGCAATGCATCATTGTAACTTGTATATGATCGATTCCCTTCAAGAAAACACAAACGGAAAAGCTAAAATTCTTTGCAAATACCCAAAATAAAATGTCTAAATGAGATGGTAGCTAGGTTTTGATGTTTCATTGGTAAATTTGGTATGCATACCTTGGTTAAACTAGATTTCCTCAACACACAAAATTATCAAATTGCATTCTCACTCTTTTTTCCCGAGCTTGGCAGCTCAATCTAACAAAAAAAAAAAAATTAAAAACCAGAAAAATTAAGAAAAAATAGGAGAGGAAGGAAGGATTAAAAAAAATTGATTAATCGAACCAAAAGACTCATAAACTATTTATCAAAATTCATAATTCATAAAGGAGAACTAGAGAGAGACCTTAGTTACATCACGAACAACAAGTCCTTCATATCCCAAGCCTCGTTGCGCATGTTGGATCTCCATTGCAGAAGTCACAAGAGAAGAACAGACAATTGTCTAACTCAATTAATCGCCAATGTATAAACTTCCTCAAAATTATTTGGAAGTTTTCCAAGTCCAAGCAATATCTTAGAATTAGACGCTCCAAAACTGGGAAATGATTTGCATTTGGATTCCAATATTCGAGATCAGAGCGCTCAATAAGGAAGAATCGTAGTTGTACAAACTCCCCATCCTTGGGTGTCCACTCAGGGCCACAAAAGGCAAAATCTTTCAATTTGAGTAAATCAAGGTTGGGTAACTTGCAATAATGTCCATATCTTCCCATGAAAGATACGTGTTACTAAGGCGGTCAATTGCTTGAGGTTTGATGGAAAACAATTTGGGAGATTAAACCGCTCTACCCTTCCTGTTTACAACCTTTAAACTTCTCAAGTTGATGTAGCTGAGCAAGGGCTGTCAAAGCATTAGGCAATACTTCACCTTCAATGTAAGATCCCCAACTCCTTCAGGTTGGAACTTTTGTAAAGTTTGTTGTTCTTGAGTCCCGGCCGGTAACTTTGAACATGAAAGAGTTTGTAAATTTTCTTGAATCAAGTTTGGGAGATAAGGATGAAGATCCCTTGTCAAAGCGCACATGCCTTAACCATGGCAAATCCAAAACATCACATGACAGTTGCAATTGATACTCTTTTGTCCACGCAAAGAGAATGAGAGTTTGCAAATTTTGGAGCTTAAACAATTGAGGAGCTACAAAGAGAACCTACACTTTTAAAGTTTAAAAATATTTAAATGAATCAAATTCTCAAATCTCACTAGGCATGCCATGCCAATATTTTATTAATGATAAGTCCAATACTCTTAACAACTTCAAAGATGAGAATATCGAGCACCACTTTGCAAGATATAAATTTTCATCAAAAAGTAGAAAAGAGAACGGGGTTTTAAGTGAAGAGTTAAGTATTTGACCAACAACCATATTGACTACTTCCCACGACACCCTTTACGAAACTTAGTATATTCGTCCTATTAACCATCAAAACATCCTCCATAATTGCTTTTCTCAAGCAAATGCATGTAATGTATCATGAAGCATACATGATTTGATTTTCTATCCAAACCCCTCTTGTGAATTTGAACTAGCCTTCTATTGATAAGATCACACAAATAATCTTTAGCTATCTCTTCTAAACTCTTGTTCACTTCCGGGACTACCAATCCTTCAGCTACCCATAATTTTATCAACTTTTTCACATGAATTTCGGTATTTTTAGGAAAAATTCCGAAATAAAGAAAACAAGGTTTTAGGTGGGGGAAGGCAAAATAGTTGTAGCAAATATCAAATGTTGTAATCGAATATCTCAGAACCTGAACGAGTCTTGCATGATGGAAATGGTCAACTGAATATCCTCCCACAGCCTTGGTGAGTTGTTGAGTGTGGCCAGAAGTCCGCCAATCAAAACAATTAGTAGTTGTATTTCCATACTTTTCCCAAGAAAGCGTCTCCCTACTCTCTCTAATTCTGGGGATAGACTACTACATTTTCCATTAGAGGTTGCAGTTTTGCTTAATAAATCCCAGCTTTCTTCTCGATTAAGATGACGTGTTTTGAAAATCCACATACCAGCTGAGCCAGTATATTCAGCCACTTTCAGAAATCGAGTAGTTATCAGAACTCGGCTTCCATTTTTATCATCTGGAAAAGATGTACTCAATTCATCACATGGCTTTGTGACCAAAGGTCTTCAATGACAATCAATACCTTCGGCCCATCAGAAGTTTGCGGAGTTGCTCTGCTAGGCTGCTCATCATCTTGTTTCGAGATTTCTTCATTGCTCAATGACACAATACAACTTAGAATATCAATCACTACATTTCTCTTTACTGTGTACTTCACCTACAACCGTCCATGCTTGAATCTCAAAGTGATGCACAATTGATGGATCTTCGTAAAACTTTTTTGGCAAAGTAGTCCTTCCTGTCCCTGTCATTCCACAATTGAAACGACTTGTAGTTGAGTGGACGGAAGAAGTTTGAATGAGCATGCCTTTTATTTCCTCAACATCATCTTCGACTCCTATCATTGTATATCTCAAAATCATCCTCTAAATCATACTTGGAGGAGACACCATCCCTGACGTTATGTAGCTGTAAACAAGGGTGGTGTTGATGAAGAAGAAGAAGAAGAAGAAGTTTGCAGATCTCTGATTTGCACTTTCAACAGACTCAAAATCCTTCACTACTTGTTGCAAGCTCCGATGAAGATCTTCACAATCTGCAGCCTCACCCTGCAGCTGGTTAGCCGCCACTTTGGATTCGATTTCATATTCTGCTTTGATTGCGACATCTCTGATTTTTCATCCAGCATTTTCACTGCCTCATTGTGTTTGGGATCAGAGGAAATTATGGGCTTAGGCTTGTAAAGATTAGGCCTGCAGGAAATGGAGCTTGTCCTTTAAGGTAGATAGGATGATTTGAGCATCATCACGAAGAATCAAACAAGGATTTTTATGAAGAAGAAGAAGAAGCTGTAGTTGCTCTACCATTCCTAGTAGACTACTTCCAACAACACAATTCATTGCTGAATTGAATTTCTGAATCCGGATCCAGATTGACAAGGAAAGCAGATCTGAGTCACAGTCACATGGCAGTTCATCTCCAGAAGCTTTGAAGTTAGAAAACAAGCCGCCTGCCCGCGGTTCCACTTCCACCATCATCATGATTTAGAGCCTGAGAATCAAATGGTGGGATGCGATGATGAGTTTCGGAAAATAAAGACCATGATCATTGGTCAACAGTCTTCTGAGCAACTAGAAGTGTTCCCAGTTACAGGTATGGGAGGCATCGGGAAAACTACGCTAGCAAAAAAGATCTATGACGATCCCGATATTAAGTCAAAGTTTTACATTCGGGCATGGGCAGTTGTATCTCAAGAACCTGATGTGAAGTGGATACTCATTAGCCTTTTAGCTTGCATCATACCAACCACCAATGAACTCTACAGCAAAGAACGTGATCAGCTAGCAGACCAGTTTGCGCAAACAATTGTTGGGCCAAAGGTATTTGATTGTGATAGATGACATATGGAGCACTTCGGCCTGGGATGCAATCAAACAATGTTTTCCAGACAATTTCAGCAGAAGCCGAATCCTGATGACCACACGGGAGAAAGAGGTGGCCCAATATGCTAGCTCAAGTAAGTCTGTTCATTCCAAGTGTTTTCTAAACCCACAGGAAAGTTGGGATTTATTTGACACAAAGGTATTTGAGGGGAAACATGTTCACATCCCTGAATTAGTGACTATTGGGAAAATATTGTTTTGAAATGTCAGGGATTGCCACTGGCCATTGTTGTCATGGCTGGACTTCTTCGTGCACTCGACAAGTCAGTAGAAGCATGGGGTGATGTTGTTAAGAATATGAATTCTTTGGATAACTGTTTAGGACTGCTTTCTTTGAGTTACAACTATTTGCCTAGTCACTTGAAGGCTTGTTTCCTCTATTTCGGAGTTTTCCCAGAAGATAGGGATATTCTTGCGACCAAATTGATCAACTTGTGGGTTGCAGAGGGATTTTTAAAGAAGGAGAAAGAGATGGCTAAGAGTTTGGAAGAAGTGGCAGAGAGTTACTTGTACAATCTTATCAATCGAAATCTAGTGCAAGTCAGCCAGCAAAGTTTTGATGGCAAAATCAAGTCATGTAAGCTTCATGATATGTTGCATGACATATCTGTGAAAGAAGCTAGAAGGGGGAAACTTCTGAGTGTAAGAAAACAATCCCAATTAGCAGAGAGTTGCCGTTGGATTAGTTGTAAATCAAGTAATTGCCTACTTCTGATGGAACTCATTCTATTCTCTACTTTGGTGAAGATGTGTACCTCTCGAAGCGCAACTTGGTATTCTCAAGTCTGAAGTTGCTCAGAGTGTTGGACTTATCATTAATAAAATGTTGGCATGGCGGCCTAGTGAGATTGTGGAGTTAGTTCATCTGAGATACTTGGCTTTGACGACTGTGGGCTCTCTTGATAAATTTCAACTGTTTAAGCTTCAAAATTTGCAGACTCTAATTATTTGTTCGTGGAGGGAAGAATGTTGTTTGCAATTGCCACGGGATATTTTGGATTTACCACGTTTAAGGCATGCACACCTTGACAAGAGAGCTACAGTATACCTCCCAAATGAGATTCAGGAAAGTATACAAACTCTGTTTTGGTTGAAAGTTAATGGCCGGGTACCAAGAACAACTGATTTTGCAATGGTCCCAAACTTGAAGGAACTAGGGGTTTACATTGACAATGATTTGCCACAGGTGCTTTTGACAGTCTTGTTCATTTGAGTTTACTTGAGAGATTGAAATTGGAAAGGAGAAATGTGGAGGGCTTTTATCTTCCAACCGCTCTTCCTCAGAACCTTAAGAAGTTGACACTTTGTAATACTTATCTTCCGTGGGAGGACATGGACATTATTGGAAGGTTGCCAAACCTCGAGGTGCTCAAATTGAAAGAGTTTGCCTTCTCCGGTCCGAAGTGGGAACCAGCAGATGATGATGGGTTTAAGGGATTAAAGCTCTTACTTATTGCACGTTCAGATCTAAAATGCTGGAATACAACTGATGATCATTTCCCGGTCTTGGAACGCTTAATCCTAAGATTTTGCTTGGACATGGAAGAACTTCCAAGTGAATTTGCAAATTCAAATAGACTACGAGTAATTGAGTTAGAAAATTGTTATCCTATTCTGGTGGAATCTGCAAAGAAGATTCAAGAAGAGCAACAGAGCTATGGTAATGAGACACTTGTTATTCGTGATCTTGGAGCTAAGGTTTGTCTCGTATTACCCTTCCTTGATATTGAAATATTGGTTTTGGACCCTTATTATGGAATTTTTATTGTATATATTATATGGAAATCATTCATCTAATATCTTTCACTTTATTTATTTTTGTCAATGGAAATTGGTTTTCTAGATTAAATTGCCAACGAAGGAAAGCTGTGAAGATGCATGAAAGTGAATCCTCTGAAGAAAATGAAAGTGAATGAGGAGTTTGATGATGTTGCGGGCGTTTGAGGAGAACTGGTTAAAACCAAACAT
>VALG01011632.1:0-14246 GCA_009835305.1 Ipomoea purpurea
AGATAGGGTGAGAGTCGCATTGTGCTGTCTCACAGTCCTCACTCCCATGCGAGCCAATCGGGCACTGAGTAGTAGGGTATTGATAAAAAATAAATAAAAAATTTGATTCGTGATTTCGATTCGAATATTCGAATACGAATCCGAATTTGAATATTTTTTTGATTCGAATTATTTTCGAATAGAATTAAGTGTATTCGATTCGAATAGTATTTCGATATATTTTATGCTATTTAATTATAAATTTTTATTATCATTTTTATTTATTAATTTATTCAAATTTTGTAATAAAAAATTATAGTTATGGCATTTCGAATTCCTAATTCGAGTCGAATCAAATATATTACCGAATAAACTAATCGAGACTCAAATTTTGGATATTAGATAGTTAAACGAATATGAATACGAATATTCGAATTATACGAATTCGAATTCGAATACTGAGTATTTTTGACCTCGATTCGATCGTTTACATACTAACTGAGAGTGGCCGCTAGCTCTTAGTTTGAATTTTTTTTTTTTTTGTTTTTTTTTGTTAAAAGAAAAATATATTTTCGTTGTGTTTTGTTTTTTTAAGGCTGGCCAACGCAGCTTCTTTGTTTCCTTTTTTTTTTTTTTTTTAATTGTTGAATTTATTATTAAATTCTATATGATATTGTTTAAAAAACAATTTTTTTATATGAATAAAATTATAATATAATATTTTTTTTGAAAAGTTATAATTATAAATTTATTTATTTTGCTATGTTAGATTAAATATATATAAAAAATAAAAATTTAATAATAATTTTTACTAATATCTATCTTTAATTATTTTTTTGTTAACAATGAAAGCTTGCATTTTAGGTGTCATAAATGTACGCTATGTTAATTATTTTGTTTATTTTATAATTATAAATTATAAATCAAATAAATCAATAAAATAATTACAGTATAGAGAAGGTAATAATGATGGGTCCACAAAATTAGAAAAAACCTTAAATTAATAGGAAGAAAAGTTGTTGTGTTTTGCAGTTGAGATAGGTGGATGTTGAGGCTTACCAAAAAAATAGAGAGAAACCCCATTGAAGGATGTCATGAATACATCAATAAGATTATAAGTGCAATTATGACTAGGATTAGATTGTCGCTTTGTTCCGGACAAGCCCCTGCGTCAGAGAGTGTGTCGTCTTCTCTTAAAAGGGTTGAATCTCTAAGGGTCCCCACAATCCTATGCGAACAGAAGCATTGGGTAAAGATTTAAATCATGGATGACTCAATAACTCACAAACAATGTCAATGTGCAAGTTCGCACAATAAATTTGTACAACTTTTAGCATAATTTTTATAATATCGTTGTTAGATTGTGAACATTGATCTCTTTTTTCAAATACTGTTTATTGAACTGAAGTGAGTTCAAAATTGTGCAACAAAAGAGTGTGACTCTTGGAGAGGAGTTAAACTTAAAAATTATTATTTTTATGGTAAATTACAAACTAATTATATTCAAGGGAAAAAAAAAAACGCACCTACACGCGCTTTAGTGTGAAGAAGTGAAAATCAACAGACAAATGGAAGCGTGCAACAAAAAACGTTAGCGGTATCGAAATGGGGCTAATCTGTAGTTTTTCGACGGCAAGCGAGCACTGTGTGAAAGAAAACAAACGTGCGAATGCTCACAAATTCCCTCCGTTCGATTGGTTACTTGCGTGAAGCAAGGCTAGCAAGAGTAAAGATTCATTTTTCTTTTCTTTTTCTTGACAATTATTTTTTCTTTCATTTTGGGTCGTTTTTGACTCATTTTAAAATTATAAGTGGAGCATTTTGATTTGACTATTTATTATTTTTCTATATATATATAATATATATACTATATACCATATATAATATACTATATATATATATATACATTAGGTAGCTGTGTGGTTTTGACAGCACCAGGTGCGTGTGGTGGCGTTAGATATGAGTCATTGATCCTTGTTTGAGATCACGTTTAAAGATATCAAAATTTAAACAAAAAAATAACGATGGCAATTTTGGTCATTTTTTACATCTAGGTATAATTTAAGGTGGCATGGGTTTGGGTTTAATGTGCGTGTGCTTTGTGCTTAATGTGAGTAGTTGTTGAAACTTAAGGTGTGTGAGTTTTGTACTTAATGTGGCGTGTATTGTGTGCTTAAGGTGAAGTTAATACTTATGTTGCGTGTGTAGTGTGCTTAAGGTGAAGTTAATACTCAATGTGCCAGAGTTCTTAATGTGCGTGTGTAGTGTGCTTAAGGTGAAGTTAATACTCAATGAGTGCGCCATTTTAATAAAACAATTCTCGCACCTGAACCCTTATATATATATCATTGTGCTTAGTTGGTGTAATGGTATCTGTTCAAACATACTTTCTTAACCTAATGAAACACAAAGCCTGACTGAGACTCGATCTCATGACATCCCATCCCACATAGGAGAAGGTCCCTACATGCCATCTAAGCACAAGGTGCTTGACGATATTAAAAATATTAATCGATGAGAATTTGTGGACAAATTCAAATCCATCGATTAATAGATCTAACAATTGAAAATATTAAAACAAAGGTCATTTTCATAAAGACTACAAATTTTAAAAGTTTATAATATTTATAAAATAACTCGTTTAATTTTTTACTTATTTCTTATTATCATATCTTGCAGATCATGGTTTAATTGTCCACAAATTCTCACTACAAAAGTGAAACCTATATAGTTGATCTAAGATGATTAAGACTTACAAATTAAAGAAGAAATGTGATTTACTGAAATGATTTTTTTTTATTTTATTTTTAGCTTGTATGAGTAGTTTAATTAGAAGTTTGTCATTTTACTTAATTGGATTAGTTTGTCCTTAATATCTATACTGTGAGTATGTATTTGAATATACTAAAGACAGTTTGTCACTTCACTTAACTCTATCTATACTGTGAGTAGTATTTGAATTTACTAAAGACGGCAGTTTGCACTTTACTTAATTTGTCATTTTGTTAGTAGATCTTATAGTGTGCAGCGATCTGATTTCTTTTTTTTTTTTAAAGAAAAACATTAAACTTCATTTTTGGTAATAAAAAGGATAAAATGTTATTGAATTTATCAAATATGACCTTTTTGCCAACATCTCAATATCATGTTTGAAAAAACGTTAGGCGCCTAGCGCCTAGGCGGGGATTAATCGGCGCCTAGGTGCCCGTGTATTTTTTATTTTATCTTTTATTTAAAAAAAAATTGTTTAAATAATTAATACTAAAATTTTAAATATTAACCTAACAACATCTAGAGTTTGAACAATTTATAGTTATTTCGCTCAAAACGATGTCATTTTGAGTGAAATAACTCATTTAAAAAAAATGAAACAATAGTTAATTAACCAACTAGGCGACCTAGTCGGTGCCTAGGCGGCCTAGTCGGTACCTAGACGGCCTAATCGGCGTCTAAGAGGCCTAGGCGGCTAGGACCTAGCCGCATCCAAACGCCTAGACCACCGCATTATGGTGATACGCTAGGCGGCCGGCCAACGCCTAACTTCCGATTAATCGATGCCTAGGCGGGATTTTTACAACATTAGTAATAAGTATTGCAATTTATAATGGTCAATGGATAAAAGGAGCTTTTTTTTTTTGAAAGTGGATAAATGGAGCTTAAAGGTTCAAACTTGAAAAAAAAAAAGTTACTTTGAAATATAGTTTATTAGTTTTTTCTTTTATTAATTTAATTTAGATTTAATTCTAAGAATGATTGATTGATTATTGATATTTACTAATTTTTATCTTCAATTTTTAATTTGACCATTCTAACCATAACTGATCTCTTGACTATTAATTTTGTTCTAGATCTGGTCCGTAGTTAGATATTTTTTAAAAGTTACTTTTAAAAATAAGTATTTGCTTTAAAAAAATTCTTTAAAATAAGCTATTAAAAATGAATAAGATTCAAATTGACCACTAAACGTAACCTGAAAATACAATTAAGCCACTAAACGAAAAAGAAAGTGGCAATTAAACCACTGAACACTCCAAAAACGTGCAGTTAGGCCACTGAACACTCTAAATGTATGCAATTTCACCGGACCAGGTTACCATCAATTTAACAAGTACCTGCTTACTAACAGCTGAGTCGGCATTTTTTAAATTAAAAAAAATTATTATTAAAATTTATTTTAAAATAATTAAAACGCCAACTCAGCTGCCAAATAAGCAGGTAACTTGCTAAAATTGATGGGTAACCTACTATCAGGTAAAATTGAATACATTTAAAGTGTTCAGTGACCTAATTGCACTTTTATTTGACCTTATTTTTAAAAAACAAACAAACAAACAAACTCAAGTGTGCCAAATTAAAGCCTTAGCCAACTAGTTTTAAGCTTTTGGGAAGCAACCATTTCCAAGATCCAGGCAACTCCAATTGTTTATTTTCCAGTAGTACATGGAGACAAATACAAACTAGATTAACAACAATATGGAGTAATATAAACAGAAACCATTAAACCAACAATGTACAACCCAACTTTAATGCAGTTTTCAACAAATATGTCCACCATCAACTAACACAAATTGCACCCACTGAAATGAAAATACCAAAAGCAGCATGCTGTTCTCGACAAAGTTCTGTTGCAGAAATAAACCAAAGGTACAAAGAAAGCCAGGAATGAAAATCGATGGTTTGTAGCGATGTATATTAGAACTAAGCACTTCGTGTATGGTAGCGCACCTAGCGATAAGAATCTGGGCGCTTTGGTTTCGTTTGAACTGCAGCTTCAATTTTATCCATCACAGGTGCTAGCTTGGGAATGGCTTCAATAGCTTTCATGTTCTCTTTAATCTGGCATATTTTAGCAATGAAAGATCAGATTATAGCAATGCCACTTCAAACAGATGAACATAGAGCTCGAACCCATGGCCTTCGTGTAAGCAAAGCAATAATGGTACATAAAACTGAGATGTAAAAACTTTTTTTTGCAAAATAACCTATTTCAATTAAAATCGGTGTTCTTGATTTGGCACATAGAAAGACGTCGGTTCTTGATTTTATTCATTATTCAATCACTAAAATGTTAAAGGAAAAGAGTGGGCAGACCTGAGACTCTTTGGTGGCGCCAGTAATAACAGATGAAACATTGGGATTCGTAGCACACCACGCAATTGCGAGTTGTGCCAAAGTCACACCCAACTCATCAGCAATTGGTTTCAATCCGTTCACTTTCTTCAACACGTCATCCACCAATGACCTACTAGCAAGATTCTGCAAGACACTCCGAGAGGGTTTACTCTTTTCTTGATGAATCACAAGAGAATTAATTATTGCTCAATTGTGGTAAATTAGTGACAATTGAACAAAGAAATAAAATGAACTTACACAAATTATGGACCCGTACAAATACAAATGCATTTAACTCAAAATAGGATAAGCATGCTTTTCATAATTTCACCCCAATATTATGCATATACAAGGAAAAAGAAGCTTTCTTAACTCATCGATCAAGTGTACCTCAAGAGTGCCATGTCCAACAAGAAAAGAGTGAAACAAAAACCATAGCTTTTTTTTTTTTAATCAAGGAATTACCTTGTAATTTTCCAGTGCAAACCTGCTATCAGGTGGAATGTTCCCAAGGTATACTTTCCGGTCAGCACTCCAGAAGCAAGTGGACTCCATGTAGTGAGACCAATACCGTAATTACTATACAGAGGGAGGTACTCAGCTTCAACCTGCAAGAATCAGACCATTCTTTATCTCAATACACTTCACGTGTAAATATCAGCAAATTCATATCTATCAACAGCAATTACAATACTGGCGCAGTAAATAGAGAAAGCAGTAGAAAAAGACTAGAATTAACAATCCATCCTGCATCCATTGCATTCAATCAAGCTCATTTAATAAGATTATAGCATCATAAAATACAGAAAACTTTGGAGCATCCATTGCATTCAATCAAGCTCATTTAACAATCTATAAGTTCTTTTGATACATTACGTTTAACAGCATACGCCAGACTAATCCTAAGCCCCATAACCCCTGCCCAAGATCCAAACTTTATTGTTCAGATCAAATGAGCCCAGCAAGATCAGAAATAACTGAAATAGAAGGGGTAAAAGGAAAACACAGAAATGAACAGCACAACATGTTCCAATCCAATATGTAATATTTTCACTGCAAACTGTCATAAAATGGTCCTACAGATATGACTTCATAAATTAATTTCCCAGGCTCAACAATAAAGTCACATACAGTAAAAAAAAAAACAACTTGCTAGAGTTCCAATTTGATTGAATGCATTAACTGAAGGCCTAAATTTAACTCAGGGTAAAGGCTCAGGATAGAAATGGTCCCTGGCCCCATCCATATATGATAGTACACAAAGATTTTCTTTAAAATCCAGAAAAATAGCACAATTTTAAGAAAGATTTGAAGTAAAAGAGAATAATAATAATACCTTGTGGCGAGAGAGGAGATTATACTCGGGCTGTTCAACAATGGGTCCAACGAGATCCAATCGCTGAGCCACACTCCAAGCCTCAGTGATCTGCTGCGCCGACCACTCGCTAGTTCCCCAGTAAAAAGCCCAACCCTTATCGATCACATAGTTCATAGCCCTGACCGTCTCCTCGATGGGAGTGCTGGTATCGGGGCGGTGGCAGTAGATCAAGTCCACATAATCCATATCGAGCCTCTTGAGGGAGGCCTTGGTGCCCTCCACGATGTGTTTCCGGACAAGCCCTTGTCATTGGGTCCGGGGCCGCCCAGAAGATCTTGGTGGAGACGACGATGTCGGAGCGCTTCCATCCCAGCTCCCGGATGGCCTGGCCCATGATCTCCTCGGCCCGGCCATTGGCGTACACCTCGGCGTTGTCGAAGAAATTGACGCCGTGGTCGCGGCAGCACTGCAGGATGGACTTCGCCTCCTTCACGTCCAGCTGGTTGCCGAAAGTAACCCAGGCGCCAAAAGAGAGCTGGGAAACTTTCAGCCCGGATCTGCCCAGATTCTTGTACTGCATCTGCATTCTTCTAGGATTCGATTTTGGCTCTCCGCCGATAAGAAGAGTGTGACTGTCCGAGTGAAGAACCGCCCAGAGCGTGAATGATATTTTAGGAGAAACCCACTAAATAATCAGCAAACGGTGAATACAGATTCTACGTTATAACTCACGTAACGTAATAATAAAATGATAAGGGCGAGTATTTTGTTTTGTTTTGTGTTTTTTTTTTTTAATATTTCGGTGATTCCAATTTCTTCTAATTAATATTTTTTTTTTTTAGAACTATTGACTCTATTACAAAATAGTTCCATACTTTTTCCATCCATTGTAACTCTCAAGGAGCTGACACCCCAAACAACGGAGAGTTTAATTCTGTGACTTCCATTCAAAGAGAGTCACAAAAGTAGTATCTGAGCAAAGGTGTTTGGTTCTTCGAATTAATTTTAAACTTATAAAATTCATCCTTTCTTAGAGTCATGAAAATATAAATCGTAAAATACTTAATCAGTTTCTTATACCTCTAGCTTATTTCTATCGACTTAGCTGGTGGCAGGAAGAGAGAGAATCAGTGATGAGAAAAAAAAAACAGCTCTGCAACACTAGTCTGGAAACAGTACTCTGTCAGAGGAAGCTATAAGTTTGTCTGTTTCGTGCACAGTTGAAAGCCACATCGCGCAGTGCCGTCAGCGTGCCGACTGTTTTTGATTAATTATTTTTTATTTTTAAATAAATTTATTATTATTTCTTTTCTCTCCCCTTATTCTATTTCTAATCACCATTTACAAAACTTTCTCCAAAACAACAACAAAAAAAAACCCTACTATTAAACGTTTTGTTGAAAGAATTGCAATTCTCCCATTTTATGGGAATAAATATCCATGACCCCCGAAATTTTAGGAAGAAAAAAAATAGTGATGAGTCAAAATTACCCCTTCTTTTTTAACCTAAAAATTAATGGCTACAACAAACAATAGACATTTTTGCCTATTATATTACTGTATTCCCTTTCAATTCCCAGTATACCAAACATTGGGAATTGAAATCCCAGTAATTCTTATTACTTAAACCAAACACTGGAATTTAAATTTTCAGCTTTTATCCCAGAATTCATCTCCGCGATGAAAATTGCATATTCTTCCCACGTAATTCCCCCTTCCAACCAAACGCCCTGTTATGATGCTTTAAGGCAATAGGAAAATAAGGTTTCTAAATAACTAGGTTCAGTAAACACCACTCATAGTGTAACAACGATAATCCAAGAAAGAAGTAGGGCTATATTTGCTAAATGGTGAAGAGGATATATTTCGTGTTCAATTCCCATATCATGGACGATAAGGATCTATAGGACCATCTCTTGATCCATTTTCACTTAGCTTCGTTCTTGGTGTTTATTATTATTTTGTTTCATAATATTCAATTTCTTTCACACCTTCTTTTCGTTTACATTAATGGCCGCACACAAGAAGTGGTTCCATATCTATCTCAACCCCATTACTACCATATTATCTATTCTAGATATTTTTTGATTCCAAATTGCTATATGCTATCACCATGACTCAGAAAAAAATAAGCTAATGCAACATAGTGGGTCTGACACTGATACCGGCAGCCCACTAAGAGATTGACCTAGACTGCTAAGGTGCGTCGGTCCGTTTGACTAAGCAGGTATGACCTACGGACCTATTGATCAGCCCCCAACCTATAAACCCATAAATGCTCTCTACGGTGGACCTCCATCCTGATAAAATAAAAGAAAGAGAACAACGCTACGGCGCTCCGCGCCACTGCAGTAGGCCGTCGATAATTGTACGCCTAGGCGCCGGATTTTTTAATTTTATTTTAAAAGAACGGGATTTATCGGTTCCACTAGGCGGCCGGCCATGGAGAAAGTCAATTTCGGCGTATCTCGACGTCTAGACGTGATTTTTACAACACTGAGTCACTTTAGGGTCAAAATTATTGTGTGGACCATGATCCACATAGTTCTGGTGTGAACCATAACCAATAGTACATTTTTAATATACTATAAAAGTACATTTATTTGTGATACAAATTACATTACACAAATATAATATAACTTTCCTTTCAAAATAAATATATTATAATGTACTTTTACAGGTATTTAAATTAATATACTCCTATATATAAATTAAATATTATAAAATTTAAATAAAGACGATACATGTAAAAGTATATAGTCGTAATATTCATAAAATAAAAACTGAAGAAGATCAACAAATACGGATTGATCGTAATTTACATTATGAGGTACTAGATCTCGTCGCAGATTATCAAGCGAATTCACTTTAGTCGTCTAGTAGCACGAACGCCTAGATTGATTTTGAAGAGTGAGTAAAGAGTTTGAGTGTGAGCGCGTGAGGCTCTACTTTACACCCATATAGTATAGCAATGTAACCTATATAATTTAAAGTATCTTCATAGCTCTACGCAGAAAATTTCATATCATATTCCGATTTGAAAACTATGGCGGGTAACACCTGGAAATTGCAATGAAATAATTATTTAACTCATGACTACAGGGTGCACCTCAAGGGTACTGCAATCTAATTTGTCCTCAATAGCAAGAAAAACTTTCCAAATTCCTTCGCGTTCAGACATTAATAACGACTTAATAAGCCTGATACCAGTGATTGATTCTATAGATTGATACTCGACATCCTCGTCAATTAATCGACTCACCGTTAATTTAAGGATCATTTCTTTATATACGAAAGAAATAGAATCTTCGCAAAAAATAACTCTGTTCTTCAGTTTCATTTTGTCATGCACTGCAGTTCAGTTCAACACAACTACAGTTCATTTCGATTATAACTGCAGTTTCATCAATATTTATACACTCAATATTTGAAATGTTATTTATTTTATTATATACACTATTTAATTTCATTAAAACACAACAACCATGATCATTTAATTACAGCTTCATGTTACAATATACACTCAAAATGTGAAATGTTATTCACTTTTATTTATATATACTGCAGTTTCATTCATCAAACTCTAGTATCATTTTGATATACTGTAGTTTCATTTGATAATATAAAAATAATACGTGAGTCAGTGTGGTTAGACACTTGTAGTCTCTGACGCGCGGTGCATAATCGATTATGCACCGCAGTGCACGATATAGACCCCCTGAAATAGATTAACCTGATTAGGCCAGACAAAGCAATTTTTTATATCCTACAGCACGGCGCACGTTGCACTGTGCGCCCAGAAGCAAAACGACGTCATTTTAATTTTAATTTAATTTTTTTTTAAATTTCCCGCCACAATGTCTGGCAGTAATTTTTCTTTAAAAAAACAAAAAAACATGTATAAAAAATGTACATTCATGTTGATACTAGAATAGACGATTAATTTGTATACATGAATGTACATTAATTATATAACAAAAGTATACATACTCTTTTTAAAAGATAAACACATATCTAACATAATACATAATTAAACATAAACTTTAACATTAATACACATCAACTCTTAACATAATACACACAAATTTTCTGATTCGGATGTACATAATTGTATAAAGAATGTACACAATTGTATAAAAAATCTACATAACGGTATGAACAAATATACATAATTGCGTGAACAAATATACATAATCACAGCAACTTCCTACCGCGCCTCTCAAAACGATCCCAAAATGACGTCGTTTTTTGGGAGTCGCGCGGCGCACAGTGCTATGCGCGCCATGCTGTAGGGTATAACGATTAGCCACAAAGCTACCAGCACCAAAGGGCTGCAAATTATACAATGGACCAGAATGTACCTTGTATTGTGATCTCTGATCTAAAATAATATTCAAATTATATACATGCAGTTGATATATTCCTATACCTACAATTAACAGTTTATGTGCCTGTAAATAAATTGATAGCACATTGAATGTTAACTACAGACACATAAATAATTAACTGTAAGTCTACCTTACATTGTAAAATCGTAATCCAAAATAACATCCAGATTATGTACCTACACCTGATATTAACATATTGTGTATCTTTAACTAACTAATTATGTATCTATAAAAATGTAAATAAATTAAATGTACATAATATATTTGTGTTAATGCATGTACATAATATGTTATTTGTAATAGGTATATATAATTTTTTAAATGCAAGTACATAATCTGGAAATGGGTCCACCATGCACATGATAACACAAATTATATCGTAACCATAGTCCAAACAACGCCAATGTCTGTCTTACTAACTCAAAACTAGACACAGTGTCTGTTTACTAACTCAAAAATTTCTCCAATTGTCTAGAGAACTGATAAATTGGAAATGGAACAAGAAAATCGAAGAGTTCAGTTGTTCACTATCACCGTTTTTCAATTTGAAAATTAGAAACATTTTCCAATTTTCTAGAAAACTAGATAATGTCTTTTTTATTTTCTAAATGGAAAAGAGAATCAAAGGTATATCTATTGCGTTAGTATATTGTAGGAGTTAATTATCCAAAATTTTCATCACTATTAGTATTATCTTAATGTCACAATCTAGTTTACAGTGATAAATGACATTGTGATCACTAAATTCTATATAATATAATACATACTCACAACATAATAGAGAAGAGACTATATAATAAAATATGTATAGACAAATGACCTCCATTATCCATGGCACTAATCGTAGAGTTTGCAAATTTGCGGGATTAATAAAGAAAAATAAGCAAAGTAATGATTCAAGTTTAAGATTATACCCTAATCAACTACGAGTGTTCTAAAGTAACATCAACGATAAATTTTGACATAACTACTATTAAACATATAATGAGTTATAAACCCACATCTCCGGTTTGTATAAGCGCGGTCATGTAATTTTGTGTGGCTGATAAACTAAAGGTGGACGATATTCAATGGGAATCAAATACTTGAGTGTAAATAATGGTAATAGGGTTTATTACTCTCTCATCTTTATGTTTATACATGAGTGCGAAGGCTTGGAGTATTGGTCTTTATGTTGACATAACTAGGAAATTGAATCCCATAAACACAACATAATAATATATCTACAATATGACCTTATAACTATAAATTCTAAAAATAAATATAATAAATATAATTCGCAATTTTATATTGATGTGATGGGGTAATTCGTAAAATAAAAAAGGATTCGCACTCACATGTCTACGAGTAAAAGAAAGATGCTCATAAGTATATATAAATATTGAATGCTAAAATTGTCTATTTATATTTAACAACAAAGTATATGTGATGATGGACGGGAATATATACTCTCTCAAAAAATTCCATGCAGATTATAAAATGTTAGCAAATAAGCACAAACAAATTCCTTTATTAACTTTTTGAACATATATTTTTGTAGTAATATCACACATTATTCTGGATATAGATACTTCTCGGATTGTTACAACATAAGTAGAAGGAATCAAAAAGTAAAATTATAGCTATGTGTAACAGGGAATGATTAGATTAAACATCAGCTAAATATAGTATAGGATAGGGATAAATCTAATGGAGAGGTTAGCATATTACAACAACCTATTAGTATTGCTACTTAACTCGACCAATATCTAAAATTCACCAACCTCTATTTATAGTAGAATGCAAATATAGTCATCTAATTCAAACAAATCGACCACCCTAAATTAAAAAGTTGTTGATGATTTTACATATATATATTACCTAGAATAATATACGACCCCCTTCAGTTTCTGCTTTTCTACACCTCACATTTACTCTATAACAAGTAAGATGTATATAACTAACATAGACGAAGTAAGACTTTTATGAAAATTCTAATACCTATTCACAACAATTCACACGATTGATTGATCCCAATTTTTAATCCTCTAAAATACTATAAAACTATAACAAATACACCTTAATAAATCCTGAATCTCGCTTTTAAATCACATATCAATTATTATAAGTGCACTATGTAAAAGCGTGGATGACTGACCTTAAATTTTTTGTATAGAATTATTAGGATTTCAGACATAAACTTTATGATTTGAAGTATTTTCATACTGTATCAGTTAGATGAATGCCATATTATAGTTTAATTTTATGCTTATAGTAACGAATAAAAAAGGAGAATTAACAACACTTATGGTAAATATGAAAATTTTCCACTATGATTGCATTATTATCAACGGTACAATATGTTTCAGAAAACATAACAAATTATGTTAGTCTAACCTATGATTCACCATAGCACTTAAATTAAATATAACACCACATTTTGCACCAGAAACGAGGTTCCATATACCTATTACTTACATAAATTTCCCAATTTTATTTCTCTATAATAGTATTAGAGCTAATATGAAGGGAAATAATTCTTTTGTTCTTATTAAAATGCTATAAATCTTATAGAAAATGCATATATGACTAAATGGGAAATGACTTAAGAAAACTAAATTCATTATCTTTTTATCTTGATACTAACGTTGTCTTTAGTTGGAGTGTAATTGGTTTGTGTAAGTCATGCAGTAATCTATATCGATAATTCATCATATTATTTCTGAAATTTAGACAATAGTTAGAGTTTAAGGTACCAAATAAAATGGTTATAAATGATGGCTTAATTTCTTACTCTCTCCAGTATTTAAGAGGATTTAAAATTAAAAATTGAAGAAAATCTAATTATATTTTTATCAGTTTTCTAGTATAACAAAATATGAGGAATATATTTTCTCTCAAACCAAATTGCATATAGGCGGGGAATCATTGGCATTGTAAGGCGTTTGCAAATTCCAATCAGCCTAAAGAAAACATATAATCGGACTGGACTCAAAGGGTGGAATGTTCGATAAAAGAAAAGTATATCAGATTACCTATTTCCCATCGCCTGTTTAAACATCCTATTGGTCTGGAGATCTAATTATTTCATTCTGACTGCACTACAATTGATAATCGATTCTATTGAACTAGTTTTACATTATAGTTCTCTGAGATTTTCAGGCAACCATCTTGTACATTTTATTCTATTTCTTATAGATCGTATGAAATAAGAAACCTAAGAGAGATTAGAGAAATAGCAGCTATCCTATTTGATGTTCTAATATTTTATTTCATGTTTCATCCAACAAAACCTGTCAATGATCGGATACGCAGTTGAAGTGTTGAGAACTAGTCAACAGGCTCAAATCCACAACATTCTACAGCGCGCAGGTCGTTAGCTTGCTTTAAGAGAAGCTAAATAATATTGTAATAAAATTAAGAAGACTTTAAAAGAGTTATCATCAATAGAACCTCATTGAAAACCGCGA
>VALG01011633.1:0-14536 GCA_009835305.1 Ipomoea purpurea
GTGCTCAGTGAAACGGATATACACCACAAACGATGCGGCCTTGTTCTTTTTTTTTTTTTCCTCTTCCTTGTACACTACCGGGTGGGGTATATATATATAAAATATATAAATATATAATTATATATATGTCCACAATTCCATGGTTTAATTTGTTCTGCTGAACTGGGTGGATATATATATTAAAATATAATATGCATTAGTTTCAAACCGGCTAAAATATAAATTTTTATCACCTGTGATGTAATCAGGCCAATAAATTTTGTTCCAACATTTTATTTCTGAAAAAAATCTTATGGCTATCAATTTCAACAGAGTTTACTGGTTATTTGTATGCATAATGGATGTATACATTAAAAAAGTATATGCATAGGTTACTGTGTTAATTGTTAGCATGAAGTGAGAACAATATAAAAAATATATTGCATAGTTTATTGGTTTTTGGTGTTCTGCAGGAATAAAGTGGTGTAGTCGCACAAATCTCACCAACACACACATTATATATGCGCATGAAAAGAGTGTGTGTAGGCACATAATCTCTCACACAACACATAGTATATATATGGTGGGTGTATGTGCACAGTGAAATCTCACACACACACAATTATATTCTGCATGAAATATGAGAGTGGTGTATGGCACATAATCTCTCTCACAACCCACAACATATATATTAATAGATTATATCTAAATGATAATATATATATAAATATATATATTATATATATATATATATATAATTATATATATATGCATATTATGCGTTAATGGTTTCTGCATGAAGGGTGTAACACAAATTATAAAATATATGGAGATATAGTTAATGTTCACGCAGGCATCCTTGTGCTCCTCTAGAACTGTTTTGCGTGTACCACAATGAAACAGGCACCAATAACCGTTAATTGGCTTATTCACATAAAAAAAGAGAGTCAATAGTCTAAACCATACCTTAAAAAAGAATTAAATTAGACACGGAAGGTAAATATGGCAAATCCAATATATATTATACACGTAATCAAACCTTTGATAACGGGAAAATAGACGAAACACTCGAGACCATAGTTGTTAATCTTTTGTATTGCTGAAAGAACAGTAAAGCAAATGAGGTTTGCCTAACCCACTCTCGAGAAAACTAGTGATGGGTGTTGTGATAGATGTACCAGGAGCAGTAGGGGACCAGGTTAAATAGCCTACTATGTATGGGTTCCAACGTAACCGAACCGGTTTTAACCAGAACCGAAATTAACCCGAAATTTGTACTTTAACCGTTAAACGAACCGAAGTTGCTCCTACCCGAAATTCCACCAACCGGAATTTTTTTCGTTAACTCGGTCGTTAAACCGATTAAACCGAACTTTTAAAGCTATAAATTGAACATCTGAAGAATACCTAAATAATAACCAATTAAAATAATACATACAATATATTCAAACAAAGATACAAACATTAAGTATAAAACGCCTAAACATTCCATAACTCCAAAGTATATGATATTGATATTATTATGTATATAGTATATATTGACACTCGGTTAACCGTTCGGTTTTAAATTCGGTAACCGACCTTTCGAACCGAATGTAAAACGTTACCGAAGTTGTTAAAAATCTTTAACCATTAAACCAACCGAAAAAAGTTCGGTTCGAAAACGGTTAAGCCGAATTTGCTCTCGGTTCGGTCGTTTAACCGAAAATATCCGAATTGCACACCCTACCTATATTCATCATTACTATATATAATAAAGTTATATGTCTGGAAATAAAAATGGTCACTAATCAACATTTAATTTCACAAGATCCATAATAAATGTTAATTATAATAACAATAACATAATAATAAATGCAAATAATAATGATAAAATTTTCAATATATATATATATAGATAGTATATATTAATTATAAATTATTATATATATATATATATATATATTTATTTATTTATTTATATTTCAATTTCTACGGCCAAATTATTGTGGAACGATGGCCACATAATTGTAGGAGCAAATATCAAATATAATGTACCCTTAGTATATTTTAAAATATACTTTTTTAATGCATGCAACCCCAAAGTTCATAAGTTTGGAAATTAATATATGCATAGCTAGGCGCCTAATATTTAAGATTGTTGATGTGAATGAGGACTACGGAGACAAAGATGCGTTATTCGTGGATTCGTCGGATACTATCCAACAGCACTCTCCAACTTAATTGACGTGAAGTAGGCTTAGTAACATTAAGATTATATTTCGAATTATTATTCTATCTCTTTATTGATTAACACTTAATCGATAGTATTGAAGAAAAAATCAATGTTCGAAACTAAGATTGTGATTTTGGTCTTTAAAGTCAATTGTATGTTGCTACATCTAGAGTTAGAAATCTCAAAGGTCTAAAAATTTTGATCCGTGGTGACTCTAAAATTGTAATTCAATTACTATTATTTTACTAAGTTCTTAAAAATTTGTAATATAAATACTATGTACTAAATTTTTAATATAGTTTAAGATTTGTGTAATCACCCACCTTAAATATTATTTAATTAAATATATTATGTCATAATTTTATCATAGAATTCACACATAATAATTAGTAAATAACAAAAAATTATATATGAATAAACCTCATATATGTATATTTTATAACATATTTCCGTGATCGCACGGGACAAATACTAGTAGGCTAAGTAACGGAAAACGTTACTTCCGTTTCAAACCACAACATTATGGCCATAAATGGCCTATTAACTTGCAAGACTTAATGGTGACATAATGGAAAATGTTACATTCTCCCACTTGGTACAAATATTAATTTAAAGAAGCAAAATATATGAACCATAGAGATAGTTCCTCTTAATTTAGAGTAGTATCCACTTATGATTACAATGTAACTTCTTCTCTAAGTACCTTATGTGATATAAAACTTAATGAATAAACCTTATGTTCATTCTTGATTATAATTAGTTATCAAAAATTAATTATTGCCGCAATGGCTAAATTTGACCTAATAAACTTGCACAACTTCATTTGTACAATATTAATGAAAAATGTTACAATTTTCCACTTGGTGCAAGTACTGGCACAACTTTGTTGAAGATAAAAAAAACATGAATCATAGTGGTATGTCCTCTAAATTAAAGGGTGAGTAAAGCATCTATGCATCACATGCATTTTGATTCCCAACTCAGGTTCTTTATGAATAAACCCTACGTTTATTCTTGGTCCAACCTTAGGGTGTTTCTCAAATAAATATGCGCATAACTATAGGAGAAACCAACCAAATTATTACATAGAAGTGACAACATAAATGTACATACAATATAGTCACATAATAAGTTCCATGTACCATGTACGATCACTAAAATTCTTATAAGCATACCTTAAGTAGGGATCCAAAACTATTAGCAAAATGCTAATATATTACATGACTAACTCAATTATCTTTAATATTATCGCTGGCAGCTACGTTTTCAGAGTTGACACATCTGTCACTCCTACTCTCATTAATCTTAGCCAAAGATAATAATTGAGTAGTCCATATTCCAAACCACTTAGATAACAAATTCATGAGTCTATGCCCACAAACGGAACTTTAAACATACACCTTATAAATGTTCTCCAAAAAGAAGGAAGCCCAAATTTCATGTCATAGAGCAATAACGAGGATTTTATCACTGTAACTTTATGAAACAACAAAATATTGTATCAGCATAACCAAAAATCCTCAAAATTCATCTAATGAACCAACATCATGAGTCTTTGCTTGTTTTATTTCTCTCAACATTGAATTTTGAGCCTTTTAAAATCTTAATGGCCAGGATCAATTTGATGAGACGAAAGACTCCAATAAATGTTAAAGAATCTCACTTGTGATAGTTCACCATAAAGTTAATGCCTTTGTTATAATAAAACTATTAATGTTTTACAACATTTTTAGAAATATGTTGCACAACTTGTGTTCAACAAATTGAATTATTGATTTTATAATAACAATGCAAGGTGTCTTATCCTTGAAGTGGAGCAATCTTGAAGTGAGACATCTTTAATGATCTTTTCAAATGATCACTCACACTGATTAAATGAGGGCAATCTTATTGATCTTTTAAATGATCACAACCACTGATCAAACCATTACTCCCACTAATAAAGTTATTCTTGAGCATAAATGATATATAAAACTAATGATCATCAAGTCCAACTAATTTTAACAAGGATTATAATTCCCCACCATAGTTGGACATGTTAAATATGTACATGTAACATACACAAATTTCCAACTACCTTAAACAAATTAAATTGCTTTAGTTGAAATTTGGCTAGATATGTACAATTTCAATATAAGGATCCAAAAAAAAAAAAAAAAAAAAAAGTATATCATGTCCAAATTCAAAAGCTCTATTGTGGTTGGGCTTAAAAACAAGTAAGCCAACACACAGTAACATTTCAAGTTACTAAAGTTTTGGAGTTTTAATAAAATATATGTGTTGCCAATGCAAACCATGTGATATAGAATTATAACTGGCCTTAAAGTTATAAATTCTAAAATTGGTATGATAAAATTTTATCTTGATCATCAATTTAAACAGAAGAATCCAATGACATAAAACTTGCCTGTAGAATAAAGATTTATTCAATTAGACTCCAACTGAGACTTTATGATAATCAAAATAGAAGAATCTAGTGACACAAAACTTGCCTGTGGGCTTAAGTTTTATTCAATTAGACTTCAACTAAAACTTTATGATAAAAATTATCCAAAAGGGATAGAAGAACTAGTTACATAAAAACTTGTCTGTGGGCTAAAAGTTTTATTCAATTAGATGCCATCATACCAACTTTATGATAAAACTATCAAACCATGTTCCTTTTCTTAATCCTTGTGGTAAGTTAAGAAATATGATTTGATATTTTATCTTGACTATTTACATTAATCTACTATAAAATTCATGTGGGTAGATTTTATATGACTTTATGTAATTATCACAAAGGTGATCAAATAACTTAATAATTTCAGTTATGAAATTGTATTGATCACCTTGATATTTGTACACAAAGAATATTAATGTACCACAAGCTATTAACTCCAAATTTTCTTCATGCATAATAAAACACACATAAAAGAAACTAGACTAATACCACAAAATGTACACATAAAAATACTTTTGACATGTACATATATCATAACTTTATGATAGAAAACGCCAATTTATTTGTAATATAATCATACGTTAAATAAATTGACATTCCTATCTGTAATGATAAAACTCACCAAAACTATATTCCAATGCATAATTGCCTGTGTGCTAAATTGTGATCATAGTTTGGTGTTTTTATCCTAATTAATTATATACAACATAACAAAATTGCTTGTGGCTAAATTTATTATATCATATAATTAATCACAATCAATACGTCTATGACTGTATGTGATCTAAAAAATTTCAATTAATCAAAGATATTGTGGCTACTACTTAATTAATCAAAATTATAAGATACTAGACGATTTTCTTCATATCTTAGGCATCAACTTTAAAGCCTAATAAACAATTATGCAGCAATGTGATAAACAATTCCAAGTGTACTCACAGGAAAGTTGGTTGGGATTAAGCCTCATTAAAATTAACCAGCTCCTTAGTCAGAGTAATGTTTCAAGGGAACTAGTAGCACATTGACCCCTTCCCGATAAACTTTTCACCGGCTCATGTTTTCATACTAAAGACATAATTGACGAGCAATCTTCCCAAATCTTTAATAGTTCACATATGGAAAGACTTTTAATCTCAAGTGAACATTCTAAATGGTCTAAATGTGCTTAAACATAATGCACTACCGTTTATCATTCACACACAAAGTTCGCCTTAACAATGAATTATTTATAATTCCTAACTTATGCAATTTCTAAATGCATAATTAAATAATTCACATGCATAACTAGAAAATATAATGTATGCTAGTGAACAATTATGTATGAAATTCAATAAGCTCATATCTAAATAAATTTTAAACCATAATAAAAATTTAAAATGAGCATAAAATTATTATTCAAATAAGAACATAAATCCAAAATTTAAAGGATTATAAACTTGAATAATAATTTATAATGACCATATACTTTTCAATATGAGAAGTGACTTAAAATTGTAAATTCTAACATGAACCACAGAGGCTAGACCGGTGCTCACCGCACACAAAGAGCCCCTCTTACTTTGAGAGGTTGCTCCCACAGTGCCGCTTGTGAGACTCGATCCCTAGTCATCCTTCCAAAGTTTCACCTCTATGACCAGTTGAGCTACCCATGCAGGCAATTCTAACCATATCAAAACCATATGATATGTTGACATTTACAAATATAATTCTCACAAAACTAAATTGCATAATTTAAACCATAATATTATGCACTTAATTTAGTTATATGCATAAACCAAACTCAAAAATATGAATATAAAATCAAATATTCATATTCAATCATGGTGGGCATCAACAATCCAAAACCAATAATGATTAGCAAGTCCAACACATATGTTTGGATCAAGAATGAAATAGTTTCAAAATTATGATTTCAAATCATACTATCAAAATCCAAACCAAATGATGATAGTAACGGCACAAAACATTGATCCATCGGTTCAAAAACCAATAATCGTTATTACTATAATAATTATTACATAACAGTAAATAACGGAATAATCAATTTTCTTAATTGTAACCGAACAACATTTAATCATAATAATGATAATCATCATTATTATTAAAGTTACATAATATCATCATTATTATCATAAAGGTTTTGGACAAGCAAATTCAAAAGAATTTCAAAAGTGATTCTTTACATCATAATATAAATTATTATGACAACAAATTTTTTTTATTCAATTGTCATAACCATATGCTTTTCCTTAAGTCCTTAATGTCTCAAAGCAGGCTAAGACAATAATTATAACACTTAATCACTCAAATTAGGCTCATAAACCTCAATGGCCTAACTGAATTATAACATGGATGGAAAAATTGGTCTAGTACTGAAATAGACCAAAAACTTTATATTATTACCAACAATGAATACCAAAATATGATAGTTAGTAATAATTAGCACTAAATAAACATGTTATAAACTCAAAGGTGCTACAATTATTATTAAAATATCAATCAAAATTGTGGGATCCATACTTTAATGACCCAAGATAAGTCCCAAATAGCTTGTTCAAAATAGGTTCTAAAGTCAAGTTAAATATAGGACTAAAGTATTCTCAAAATTAAATGAGAAACCAAACAAGCTTTCTAAATAGGCTATAAAATCCAAAATTAGCCTAAGGATCCAAAAGTTGAATGATTTTACTATAAGACTATGAGTTAATAATATGCTATATCCAACCTTAATTATATTTTTCTAAATGTATAATTATAATAAAATAATTTATGAATATACAAAGCATGCTTGGATTTTGCATGTTAATATAATATTAACTCCTAAATTGCAAATATTTCAGGCAATTTAAAATATCTCTCAATATTAAATAAAAATTCACATAGCAAATTCAATAGATTATATTTGCTCAAAATTGATTAATAATTTTTTTGGATGCAATTGAATAATAATTTAATTATGAATTAATGCCAAAATTAAGACCAAACTAAATGACATCAATATTTCAAAAAAAAAAAACAATTACTATATATTACCATTTGCTAGAATAATATACAATATTAATTAAGGTAATATTAATATGATAATATTAAACCAAATAATTATCATTTACCAAAATTAATATATATATATAATATTAAATAAAGCAAATCTTTGTATGTCAAAAATATATTAATTGCTAATTGTAATTGTAAATATCTTAATGACACTTAATGCACGGTCAAACAACCAAGAAATAGTAACGTCTTTGCACCAGCTTTCGTCTTCTTTCGTATGCATCGCCAGCAGCGACGATCGCCGGGGAGCCAATCGTCGTCGATGAAGAAGCAAGGAAGATGCAGCGAAGAAGCATCGCTATCTCTCCTCATCGCAACGCTAGTCCGCCAATGCCTGGTTCGTCGATGCCGCCTACTGCTCGCGGCTTTGAGGAGAAGAAGTTGTACGTCGCCGTCGTCTTCTCCAAAAAATGATGCCAGCGTCACCAGATCTCGACAGTAGCCGACCGCTACGCCCATGGCGGTGTCCTCCCAGTGACAAGGCTCACGGTGGAGAACCAAATCCGCAGCCCCCACCGTCAGTAGTACCCCTCGTCGGAGTCGTCACCCATGAAACAGTCGCCACCACCGTACCTCGCTGCAGCGCTAAAACCGCCTGCCGCCAGCGACCCCAAGTTGCGACGCCAACGCGTGCGACTCGCCGTCGTTGCTCATGGCAACCGGCGATCGGAGGGGATCCGTCGTCCTTGTCATTGCTGCCGTTGCTTTGCGCCGATAGAGCTCGACGGAGAAACCGAACACCGGTGTTCATACATAGAGAAACCGAACAATTTGATTAGCAACCGTCTTCATTCCTATAGCATATATATTTTATACAAAATATATTTCATGCAATTTTGACAAATCAGATAGAGATTAAACAGGCTCTGATACCAAATTTTAGAAATATGCAAATCAATACATGTATTATACACGTAATCTAACCTTGATAGCGGAAGCATATGATGGAGCATCTCCAGCCATAGTTGTAATCTTTGTTATTTGGAGAACGGTAAGAAAATGAGTTTTGTCTACCACTAGATATCTGAGAAACTAGATAGTGTAGTTGTGATGATATACTAGGAACAGTGGGAGGACCATGCTTAAATAGCCTACATGCATCATTATAAGCTAAGTAACGGAAAATGTTACTTTCGTTCAAAACCACAACATTATGACCATAAATGCCCATTAACTTGCAACACTTAATGGTGACATAATGGAAAATGTTGCACACTCAACTAAAAAAAGGACAATTAAACCATTCAACATTGTAAAATCATATAATTTGTTCTAAAATAACCCAGTGATAAGTTACCAACAAGTAATTAATTAAAAATTAACCAACATGGTTGGCGTGGTGTTTAGCACCTTGTCCTTAAGCATGAGTTGGGGGTTCAATCCCCCAATTGAATGGAGCAAACCATTTGGCTAGTCCCCTACCACGTAGTGTGCTGATAGTAGGGATGGGGATTAAATCCTTGGCAACCATGGCTCCTACCTAATATAATTTATGTCAATTAAGTAATAATTAAAGAATATCTATAGTAGGGATGGGGGATTAAATCCTTGGCAACCATGCTCCTACCTAATATAATTATTATGTCAATTAAGCTAATAATTATAAGAATATTAGATAATTACAATTAAATATGGTTCATTGGAATTTTTTTTTTTTGTATAATAATTACAATTAATTCATTCGTATAGAGGGGTGAGGGAAAAAAAAGAGTAAAGACAATATGGTGGAAAGGAATAAACTTAATGTATAAAAGTATAATTGCATATTTGTTAGTATTTAACAATAATTATTATAGTAATTAAGCTAAACAGGGATCTACCAGGACTATGTCGTCTAATGGTACCCGGGTTGGACTTTCATTTGGAAGATTGTGAGTTCAAGCCTCAGTGGAGGCCCATACTACAATGTAAAGAGCCAGTAGCATTCAAAAAAAAAAACTAAACAGGGATCATGGATTTATTTTTATAATTAGAGAAAATTACACTTTTGGTCCAATGACTATAGGGGGCGTGTTAATTTCAGTACTTGACATTAAAAACTAACAATTTAGTTCCGTAACTATGTAATTTTTAACACATTTGGTCCTGCTGGCCAAATATTGCGGAAAAAACGTAAACTATTTGTAATTATTTAATCAGAGGGGCAAAGTAGTCATTTTACATTTAAAAAAAAAAATCAACTTTCAGCAAGGCAGTAGTGATTCACCGGGAAATTTTTTTTGTTTCATCTCACTGCCTGAAGGGGGGAGGGGATCGTCGTCGTCGTGTTTCGCGGAAGGAAAAAAGTTGAGAAGCAGAGTTATGAAAGCGCAGAACTGAAGTGGCAAAAGAGGAACACCACGAACGACGGCGATGCGGTGGAGGTGGGGGATGCTCGAGCGGCGCTGATGGCTGGATTTGAGGCGCGTGTTAGACATTTTTGAGGACCCAATAGCAGGAACAAGGATTCAGGTGAGATCAATCAGACAACAAACACTGTGAATTGTGAATTTTATTGATTTGTTTGGAGAAAAGTGACGAAGGAGGACATCAACGCAGCACCAAATATGAAAGGGCATCAATGTAACTTCACTTTATTTTCTTACGGTTATAACCGCCTTCCCCATAGTTCAGATATATAAGCGTGTATCTGCTCTCTTCTCTGTAATCTTTGCCATTCAATACACTGCATACTTTCATGTTCACCACTTTATCATGGTTTAGAGCCACGGCGGCGCTCCTACGCGGGCCGTCTCCGGTGATATGAGTCAACAAGCTCAGTCAACCTCTCAGAATCAACAAGCACAGCCAGCGCCTCCGATCATTAATTTGCCGATCAACGCAACAGCTCCGATCTACGCAACAGCGACCTTAGTTCCGCAGGGCAACTCACCTCCGCAAGCTTACAGAAGCTCTATCCTAGAAGAGATGGACAATCCTCTCTTCATCAGCTCAACTGATAGCCCTAACACAGTCCTTGTTAGTCCTCCCTTGATCGGTAGTTCAAACTACAGTGCTTGGAGCACCTCCATGCGAATCGCATTGGAAGTGAAAAACAAGTGGTGTTTTATTGAAGGAAGCATTCCAGCTCCAAACCGCGATCAAATTCAATACGGAGCTTGGAGACGATGCAACTTAATAATATGCTCTTGGATTTTCAGATCGGTGCACTCCTCCATTACAGGCAGTATCATGCACCTAGACAGAGCGAATGAAGTTTGGGATCTCAAGAAGAGATTCTCGCAATGTGATGCTCAGAATGATATCAATGTTGCAGAACGAGATTTATGCCCTAAAACATAACAATCAGTCTGTGAATGACTACTACACGAAGTCTAAGACCTTATGGAGGAGATGAACGTCTTACGACCACTTCCGATTTGCAAATGCAATCCTAGGTGTTCTTGTGATATCATTGACGAAATCAGGAAGGAGCGAGATATAGATCGCGTTATCCGGTTTCTCCAAGGACTCAATGATGATTATGAGAGCTTGAAGTCCAATGTTCTCGTCCTCGATCCCTTACCGAAGTCTATAAAGTCTTTGTCATGCGGAGAAACTGGAAAGACAGATTAATCTAATGAATATGAGTGCAGGAAATCTGGAAATTGCTCAGGCTAATGCTGTTCATGCTCAGGATCCTTTTGATGATACAGTAGCTGCAGTGAATTCTTATAATAATAACAGGCGCAATGGCAGTGGAAATAAGGGAGCTAAATGCATATCTATGGTATGAACGGACATACCATTGATAAGTGTTATAAAAAACACGGATATCCACCGGGGTGGAACCGGGTTTCAAATCCAAAGGAAAGCAACAGATGAATAACGCAAATGTCAAGCAATCTAGGAGAACTTGGGATCTCTGTTGATCAGTTACAGAGACTTGTTTCCTTCCCAAAATCAATCTGGACAGTCCACTAGTACTGCCAACACCACTGCTGCAATCACTTTAATTCCAGAATTTAAGGAAGTGAATCATCTTGATGAAGGCAAGTTTTCAAAAATCCTTGCTAATTCTATTTCTTTAAGTGATACTACTTGGATGTTGACTCCGGTGCTACGAATCACATAGTTTGCGCTCTTGAATTCTTTGATAAAATTATGCTGTGAATAGAGCTGAGGTTAATTTACCTGCGGAGAGGACATCTGTCAAACATATAGGAGATGTTAGACTCAACAGTGAGTTATGGTTGAAGATGCTCTCCACATACCCTCCTTCAACTTCAACATAATCTCTGTGAGTAAACTATTGCAGGATATTTGCTGTGAACTAATCTTGATTCTGGACAATGTACAATTCAGGGGGCTCATGGGAATATTTTGGTTCAGCTAGCCAAGAGAGAGGTCTATATATCCTTCTGGAACCACTCAGAAACCGGCAGTAAATCATCAAAGCTTTGCTATCCATTGTAATACATAGAATTTGGCATCAAAGGCTAAGGGCACTTCCCTATAAATAAGCTTCATTTAAAGACATTAAAATCTCTGTTGCAAAAGAAGTAACATGTGACATTTGCCACTTGGCCAAACACAAACGTTCATCATTCCCTTAAGTACTCATCTTCTAAAGCATGTTTGATTTGGTTCGGCCGATATA
This sequence comes from Ipomoea purpurea, assembly GCA_009835305.1. Lineage (NCBI taxonomy): Eukaryota > Viridiplantae > Streptophyta > Magnoliopsida > Solanales > Convolvulaceae > Ipomoea > Ipomoea purpurea. The sequence continues at coordinate 12,271 of VALG01011633.1, forward strand.
TGGACCTTCACCGTTAGCTCGTTTCATGGGAACGTATTTTTTTAACCTTGTTAAGACTACTCAACGATTTACTGGTTCAACTAGAAACATAAATCAGAGACTAGGAATTTTATAAGAAGTTCAATGTTTTGTCTCACTCAGTTTGGGTGTTAAAAGGGGTATATTCACCAAATAACTTGTGTATATACCGCAACAGAATGCCATCCGTTGAGCCAAAAACCAACATACTTCCATAGCAAGCCATTCGTTCCAAGCCCTTCCCCTTGAATTTTGGGGACATGCATCCTCATGCTGTTTATACATAAAATAGCCCTCCTTCACCAATGATAAATGTCTAATCCTCACTACCGTTATATGGGAAAGACCAACCTACTGCTATAGTATTTGGATTCCTTTTGTTATGCATCTACCTTATCTCCTCCAGACACAAGTTAGGCCCAAGAGGCAGAGAGTGTGTTCATGGTCTGCCATCGCACATAAAAAGGGTATCCTTATATGACTTCAACAAAGCAATTTTATATCAGGGAGTTTTTTTATAACTCAATTCCCTTTCTCAAAATAAAAGATCAAGTAGCCGATGCATAGCTCCACTGCATCATTCCCATGAACAAACTCGCTTATCAATATTGAGCGCAATACTTCTCATCCTAGTTCACAAAGTTATAACACAGCCGTCACACTTCTACAAAATTGCCAACAAGTAAACTTGCATGATGAACTATCAGTTCTCATGATGATCGAAGAACAAGACAGAATCATGAAGTCACGAACTGCCTTGATTCTAGACGAATCACAGAGATCGTCGCAGTCAAGCAAACTTCAAGATTATTATGCGAGACAGTATCTCCATGGGGACATCAATCACCACTTATCAAAGTCATCTCTTGATTGTCTTCATCCCACAAGGCGTTTCAATGGCAGTACCAATCTTACGAGCCTAATCATATAGTCAGGCATCGGCAGGAACTGTTGAAGGAAGCGATGACAATGAGATCAAAGCCTGCAAGATAATAATACTTGAGTTAACCCTTACCGAAGGGGAAAATTGAAGATGCAATGGGCTATAATTTAACTGCGAGCAGATGGATCCGTAGAACGTTACAAGGCACGCTTGTATCAAAAGGGTATACACAACAATTGGGATGGTATATTGGACGTTCTCCCATTTGAAGGCCACTATCGACCTTCGGCTTGGTCTCTTCCACCAGCTGATATCATCAAATAGACCTCAATAACCCTTCCTTCATGTCGATTCACGGATGAGCTAAATGACCCTTGCACTCGGTTCAAGCCTGTAAACCCAATCACTTCAAAGCTATTAACATACCTTTATGATCAACAGCCAGTACTACGGAATGCAACAACTGATGCTCTGTTACAGATGTTTATTAGCCAATCAATCCTCTTTATTTACAAGGTAAAAATTTCTGCGTGCCGTAATGTTGACGATATACGCTTGCCAGCCCTATTACACTTAATGAAAGCTGAAACGTTTCTGATAACTTTCAAAATTAAGATGGCACAATAGTTATTTTGGCATCGAAACTGATGGGCGATCTGCTTAAAACTTGGCCAACTTAAATACGCCTTTGACATCCTTGTTAAGGCCGTTTTCTCATTGCAAAGCTGTAGCTACACCTATGGCCTGGTAATTCTTTGAGACACAAGAGTACTAAACCATGATGTTCTGACTATAGAAACGGTGGTGGCGTTATGTACTACAGCAACTCTCCAGCAATTGCATACTCTGTCATCAACTCAGCAATTTGTGATGCACCTACTGACAAAACTAGTGCAGCAACGAGTTTACCATCTCAAAGGAATCTGGACAAGGTCATTTTATCCCAAAGGTGGACTTGCAAGTCAATGTATCTGATTCAGATTGGGCTTCTTCCCGGATTCACAAAATTAGTCCCTAGTTCTGTGTATTCTTGGAGCAGCTGATTTCTGGAGGTCAAAGAAGCAACCACCATTTCATCCTCATCCGAACCAAGTTAGGGCTGTCCTGCTGTATGGGGTACAATGATTGCTTAATTACTAAAAAAGATTTTGCATGCCAAAAAGACGCCAGCTTCTTTTGTGATAAATAAATCAGCTGGGCATTGCCGAACCAATGTTGTTTTTTGTTTTTTCCCCCCATGAACGGACGAAGCAATTGAAATCGATTGTCACCTCCTGAGAAGTTTCAAAGCTTGATCAAGCTGGTCCAATCCCGTCACAATCAAGTCAGCTCACCAAGCCTCTTCCTACTGCCATGTTCAAACTT
>VALG01011636.1:0-38728 GCA_009835305.1 Ipomoea purpurea
ATATTTAATTCAGTTTTATTTGTTCTATATATGTTCCTTTAGACTAGCTATGTTAGTGTTATACAACTCCCTGTTATTCACTCTCCTTGTATGTACTTATATATAGGTGATAGTTTACATCAATAATAATACAGTTCCTTTCCTCACATGGTATCAAGAGCCATAATCCTCGCTCTAAGGAGTTTTTTTTTCCCCTTTCACCATTTTTTTTTTAACATGGTCCAGGGCCGGTCCTATCATAGTATAGGCCCGGCAAAAAAAATGGGCCCCAATTAATATATATTTCATGCCTAAAATTTAAATTAAATAAGGAAAAAAATATTAATATCAATAACTTTAAATAATTAAGATTAACAAGTTTTTAACAATTTTATAGCGACAATAATATAATGAAAAAAATTCTAGGTGCTTTCCTTAATGCAAAATAATAAATAATCGTATAAGTGCCTTCATAAATAAATAATTATTATAATTTATAAATGAATAAATATTTTAAAATCGAGTCAACTTAAAAATAGCATTGTTATATATAATAATAATAATTAATTATTATTAAAAATGTATAAAACAATAATTACAAACATATGTGAAGCTAAAAATCTTTTTTGACTAGGAGCAAGAAATTAAAATATTTCAAAACGTAATAAAAAAATTCAAAAAGATATGAAACATAATTATTAGATAAAATAGTTTGAATATAAAGCATATTTTAATCACACATCTTCTATATTATATGATTCTTATAAATATTTTTCTTTTAACTAGATAAATTTCAAACTTTTAGAATAATTTGAATACAATGAGACATGATAGAAACATCTATATTACATTGATTAGATATTCATAAAAAAGGTGCGGAGTAAATTATCTTTTTTTTTTTTTTCATAATTCAATCTCAAAATATATATATAACCCGCTCCGTCCTATTTTTATGTGTCTTGTTTGATTAACATGAGTTGATTGAAGTTTTTTTATTCAATTTTTCATAATATGTTTAGTATAAGTATATACAAATTTAAAAATTTAGAAACTGCATTAAAAATTTAATATAAAATTATATATTTAAATAAAAATTTTCATTTATGTTTACTATAAATTTATGAAAGTTTATATATTTAAAAACTACTTTGAAAATACAACTCCGTTTAAACATAAAATCAATAAAAATAAATTTTTTAAAGATACATTAAAATATAACAAAGAAGTAAAGTTTAGGAATTCTAAAATGTGAAGGGAAGGATTGGATCACTGGCCTTTGATTAAATGAGATTAAAATTCAAATGTCTTACCAACCAAACTAATTTACCTTACTATAAAATATATGTATAATATATCAATACATATATACTATGTATAAAAGATAGGATGGGCCCTCTCCCAAGCATGGGCCCTGGCAAGGGCCCAACCTCCCTTGCTCCAGGGCCGGCCCTGATGGATACAAACACTAATGATATTATCTAGGGGGAGTGCAAACTTTGGATAATTTTCGGTTAACCGACCAAACCGACAAAGTTTGGTTAACCGTTTTCGAACCGAACTTTTTCGGTTCGGTTAATGGTTAAAGGAATTTTAAAACTTCGGTTAACGGTTAATTCGGTTCGAAAAGGTCGGTTAACCGAATTAACCGAACGGTTAATCGAAGTTTTAATATATATATATATATAAATATATAATAATATAAATATAAATACTAATTTGAAGTTATGGATGTTTGGAATTTATAATTAATTTTTTGTATATTTTGTTATGAATTATTATGATATGTACTTTATTTTAATTGAATTTATTATTTTAGGTGTTATTTTTAGAATTTTAAATTTTAGCTTTAAAAAAGTTCGGTTAATCGGTTAACCAAAAAAAAATTCGGTTCGGTGAATTCGGTAGAGAAAACTTCGATTCGGTTAACGGTTAAAGAAAAAAAAACTTCGGTTAATTCGGTTCGGTTAACCGAACGGTTAACCGATTGAACACCCCTAATATTATCCAGCTTAATGCTCCATCCAATTTTCCTATCAAACTCACCTCCATCAACTTTCCTGTTTGGAGACGCCAAGTTCAGTCCACCCTGATTGGCTTTAATCTCCTCTGGTACGTCGACGGTTCTATCAAAGAACCAACAAAATTTACTGATACTGCACAAAGAACTCCTAACCCAGCAACTAAATAATGAAGATATAATTCTCCACCATTAGTTGTGCATACTAAATAATCAATTTTTAGTTCCAGTTATAGTCCAACTAAAAGAATAACTAATGAGGACATAACTCCCACCATAGTTGGACATACTCAAATAATAAAATACACCTTCCAAAACCAAGTTGAAATTTGGCTCAAAAGATAAATTTTTATTCTTGAAATCTAATTAAAGAGGTATATCACGTCACGTAACTTACTATAGTTAGTTCAAAGAGCCAAGAAAGTTTGGTGAAACAATTAATAACGGTGGTTAAATTCTGGGAAGTAACTATATACATGTTTTTTGCCAATGAAAACCATGAAATTTAGAATTGTAATTGAATTAAATTTATAAATTCTAAGAAATTGTGATAAAATTATTACATAATGGGTTGGATAGATTTATTGACATAAAACTTGCTTGTGGGCTAAACTTTTAATTCTATTAAATCCAATTAAACCATTATGCTAGTATTTTATCTCAATTATCAAATAGACAGAAAAATATAATGACTTAAAACTTGCCTGTGGCCTAAAGTTTTAATTCAATTAGATCAACTAAAGTTTTATACGATGAAACAATTATCAAATGATTTGAAGAATCAAGGGACATAAAACTTGCTTATAGGCTAAATTTTATTCAATAAGATTTGATCATTACAACCATATGATATAAAAACTTAAGAATCATGTTACTCTTTCTAATCCCTGTGCGTATAATTTAAAAAAAAAAAAAAGGGAATAAGGGTTAGGACATCGAACCGCATATGATAATGCAATTAAGTCACTGAACTAAAAAAAAAGCTACAATTGAGTCCCTAAACTAATCCATTTCAAGCAATTCGTCCAATTTATAGGTTTTCCCCATTTCTAACAGGTCAACCAATTTAAAATATTTTTAAAAAATAATTAATTAAAATAAACTAAAATCTAAAAAAAATAAAAATAATAATAAAAGCAATCGTCTCCGCCGGGGACAAAGAAGGCATCTTCGTCTCCGGCCATGGACACGAAGGGACCTTCGTTCTCCGTGGCCGGAGACTAAGATCCCTTCGTTTTAGCCGGAGACAACTCTTCGTCTCCAGCCATGGACACAAAAGATTTCTTCGTCACCGACCATGGAGACGAAGGTCCATGGCCGGAGACAATGATACATTCTTCGTCTCCGGGTATTTTTTTACAGATTATTTTATTAATTATTTTTAAAAAATATTTTAATTTGGGTGACCTGTTAGAAAGGGATGAAACTTGTAAATTGGACAAATTGTTTGAAATTGGTTAGTTTAGGGACTCAAATGTAGTTTTTTTAGTTATGCATAATTGTGTTATCGTGTGCGTTCGATAGCCCATTTCACCCTTATCCTAAAAAAATATTGATCTATAGTTTACATCATAAAATTTAAGCTTCATGATAAGAAATGAAAATTTATTTACAAAAACCATAAAGTAATAAAATTGATTATTTCTATAATCACTTAAAACTACTAAATACATCCGATCATAATTACCTGTTGGCCTAAATTATGTCATAGTTCCCTCAGTATTTCATCCTATTAATTCATACAAATATAACGAAATTGCATGTGGGCTTAAACATTCCTTTTACATATAATTAATCACACTGTATTATATGTCTAAAACTTTATGTGTTAAGACAAACTGCTTAAAATATAACTTAACTGATTAAAGATGTGTGACTATCCCCAACCAATTAAAATTATAGATCACTAGACAATTATCAAGGCCTTACCTACCTTTATGTGATTGAAACTTATAGAGAAATCAGTAAACAAAGCTGATATGGTTATTCTTTATTAACCAAAAATCTATCCCATTGCAAGGAATAATCAAATTTTAACAACCAGATTATACTAACACTGTGTTGAAAAATTCCAAATTAACTACCAAGACAGTTGTTAAAAAGACAGTGCTACTAAAGACCAACTATTTAGATAGAGTACAGCTTTAAGGGGACTAGTGCACATGATGTTCTTAAGTCATGATCATATAAACTCGTCTTTCTCCTCGATCATATACCTAATGAAGAACTGGGTTTTTTGGAAAAGGGCTTATAACCAAAACTGCCATGGTATGACACTAGAAAACGTATGGTTCCCTATGTTTAAAGTTTAAATTGGTGAACTAATTAACGACTAAACGTGTCATTAAATTCAGCCACTACCGCAACTAAAGATTATGTATAATCAACTTATTGAATTAATATAATCCATCCTAAAATTTATGCACTGCTAAACAGCCATAATAAAATTAACATAATTTAATATGAGCTTCAAAGTATAACATTAATATCGAAACACTAATTATGAGTCCAACCAAAAGGACCCAATATTTTGTATAATGATGTACTGAATATATACTTTGAAATATTTTAAACTGTAGCCCGATGGTAAAATGTTTTAATGCATTAAAACTCAAATTATTGAGAAATGACTAAATTTCAAATTCTAATCAATATCAAGCCAAACTGATATGTTGCATGTGGTAATCAAAAAATCTCACAAATCTAATTGTGTAATTAAACTTAATTATGCCACTTAATGTGATCGAATGCATAAAACAATCCCTACAGAGTATGAAATTACACAATAATTCATTCTGTTCATTACTTAACCAAATATGAGCAAAACATTAATCATATGATAAAGGAAATTAATGCTTAACCTTAATGATACAAAAACCGCATCTCCCATAGTGTTAAAATTCTCTCCCATCTTCATGTCGGTGTCTAAGTAACCTCGATTAGCTTCCAATAGTACGTAATCAATAATCACCCAAATAGGGTAATCTTTTCCCAAACATAATAGATTACCAAGAAATTTATTATTATGAAAGTAAAAACGGAGATAGTCTCTAACTTAAATAACAACAATTAATAATGAACTAAACAATAATAAAAGGCAAAATTATAATTAATGAGATTATCCGATTAGGTCAATTTCTCATTTCACCACGTAATAATTAACCAAGCAGTTTTTAAGGTGACTGAAATTAGGAATAATAACCAAATTACCTGTCTAAGACAATATACTAACTATATTGTTTGTACTTATATTAAAAGAATTGAATATTATTATTTAAGCCCAAAACAAACTATATTAATATATATATATATTATCATATATATATAATATATATATATATATATATATATATAAATCAACTTAATAATAGTTTGTAATTTTAATAGTCAAAATAACAATTTTACTAGTTGTAGAGATGCTTACAATAGGTTTGAGGAAGACATGGTTGAGATTAATGTTGGGAGAAGGCATCTAAAACTGCCTCCACAGTTCTGTTGAAGGGAAAGAGTTAGGAAGAAGACTGGCTCTATAGAACAGGGAGAAGTAGGTATTTCTGCTACAAGCTCAAAACCAAAGAAGCTGAATGAAAAAAGTCCTAACTGGCTGATGTTGAGAAGAAGCTGGAATGTTGGAGGTTCATGGTGAATCTGAAAAGCAGGGTGGATAATGCTGGAAGTTCAAAATAGAAACCTATGGAAAAAAGGAAGGATGAATCCGCAAGCTCATCTGAAACACTATCACTGAGTTTTGAAAGCGGTTGTGTTGAGTTGTCTCATATGTGGATTAGGAATATGAGTTTGTCTCATACTGGGAGTAGGAGTGAAACGTAGACACTTTTGTACAGGGATTAGATGCCTATAAATATATTGGTTGTATCGCTAAAGGTTGTGTCACCACTACACCATCACTATGAATAAGAGTATAGTTCACTCCCGTGGACGTAGGCACTTTGCCGAACCACATAAATCTTGCCTTCTTTACCCTTTACTGTCATTGTTATTGTTTCTTGTTATTGTTTTCTTGTTATTGTTAATTTCAACAAATTGGTATCGGAGCACTGTTGAGATGACAAGTTCAAGTACCAAAATTCGGGTATCAAAGTTTGAGATACATGCCGATGACTCTTGATTATAGTGAAGGTGTTTTCTAGCAGTTACAAGAACAAGTTCAAACATTGTTTGGACTTGTTGGATGTTTCTAGATGTTAGATGAAAAAGTGGAGCATTGGCAAGGCACACGGGTTCAGTGTGACTTGCAGGGCGCTGTGGTGTTGGCAGCGCGGATACAGGAGGGGTCGTGACCTGGTAGTATGGACCGGGCTTGGCATGAGTCACGGCTGGTACGGTTGGCTTGTCATGAGACATGGACCTGGTATGGCTGGGCTTGACATGAGTCACGTTGTTATGGGCGGACGCTTCGGGATAAAGCGATTCGTGAACATGCACTGGGAACGTTTGATGCTGCATTGTGCATGTTGCTGGCCAGTGGTAATTGCTGGTTAGGGAGCATTGGGCAAGGCACACGGGTTTAGTGTGACTTTGCAGGGCGCGTTATGTTGGGGCAGCGTGGATACCAGGAGGGGACATGGACCTGTATGGACCAGAACATGCACGGGGGAAACGTTTGATGCTGCGTGGTGCGTGTTGCTGACCATGATAATTGCTGGTTAGTGGAGCATTGGGCAAGGCGCACGAGTTCAGTGACTTTGCATGGGCGCTGTTGTGCTAGGGGCAGTGTTGATACCAGGAGGGACATGGACCTGGTATGGCTAGATGCAGGAGTCAGCTGAACGGGTAGTTAGCATGAGTCGCGGCTGGTATAACAAGTCGACTGTTGAGGCGAATGGCTTGGACGAAGCAGGTTCGTGTACATGCACTAGGAACGTTTGATGCTGTGTATGCATGTGGCTGGCTAGTTGGATGAGTATGGTTGTTCCCTACCCATGTGTATATGTGAGATATTTTTTTCTCCTAAGGGGCATAATTGTGAAGGTGGAGATGATGAGATAAGTATTTTCTCCTAAATGACATATTTGTCAAGGTGGAGATTTGTTGAGTTATCTTTTTCTCCTAAAGGCATATTTGCGAAGGTGGAGATAGTTTTTCTCCTAAAGGCATATATGTGAAGGTGGAGATGGTGAGATAAGTCTTTTCTCCTAAAGAGCATATCGTCAAGGTGGAGATTTGTTGAGTATCTTTTGTCCTAAGAGCATATTCGCCAAGGTGGAGTTGTTGAGGTTTGTCTCATATATGGATTAGGAATATGAGTTTGTCTCATACTAGGAGTGGAGTGAAACAGATAGACTTTGTACAGGGATTAGATGTCCTATAAATATATTTAGGTGTATCCCTAAAGGGTTGTGTCACCACTATCACCATCACTATGAATAAGCAGTATATTTCACTCCCGGTGGACGTAGGCACTTTGCGAACCACGTAAATCTTGCCTTCTTTACCCTTTACTGCCATTGTTATTGTTTTCTTGTCTTGTTAATTTCACAGGCTACAGGTTTGAAAAAAAGAAATGGGGAGTGATCATAAGGTGGTAAAACTGGTAGAAAAGGCTAGCAAGGGTTACAGCCTTCTTCCAATAATCTTTGGAGGATTTGGCCAAGAGGAATATGATAGGAAAACAGACTATCTAGCATTGAAGGCATCATCAATTTTCTTGAAAATTCTTAAGGTTCAGAACAGAAGAAGATGTTGAGCTGCCTCAAGTGCAGCAAGGTGTGGAGGCCCTTATGGAAGGATAAAGAAGTGGCTATATTAATAAAGGAGTGTTAAGATAATTGAATCTTACCTTGAGGCTATCTTTTGATGAGGATACTACAAAATACACATGGATAATAAGACTGGTTTGGCAAGGAAAGCTTACATCATTCTTTGGAATTGGCAAAACTAGCTCAACTCTGTAAGGAAAGTGTTTGGTTTTGAGACAATTCTTGGCAGCCAGCTGAGGTCTAATGAAGGAAATATTGGATTTGCTTTGTGTCAGTGGGCTTGGAGAGATTTTGGAAGCATCAAAAGTGTTGAATAGAAAGGAGGAGGGTATGTGGCAGTTCTGATAATAAGGGACTGTCACTAGGAAGATAGTGGTTGGGTGAGGGTGGTTTTGGTCTGAGACTTGGATCTACAAGCTGCAGTTTCTATCTAAGGCTTTTAAAGTGGAGGGTAGGACTGCCATGGGATGATCCTTCTATGGGAAATGATTCCACATGTTTTTAGTTTGCAGGAGTTGGAGGTTGAAGTGCATATGAATCTTCTGCAGAGATGACCACAAAGTTTTAGCAGCAAGCTAAAGCTAACAGTGGAGGATTGTGGATGGACGAGGGTGTAATTAATATGCTGATTCACAGGCTGTGTTCTTTGCTTGAAATCGTTACTTGGTTGCAGGTATAATCATGAAAGAAGGTTCTGTTTGTTGGTGAGCTGCAATCTGCAGCCTGACTAAAGCTTCTAAAGTGGCTGTTTTAACAGCCGAGAGAAGACCGATGGGCCTGGCGTGGAAGTGGAACAAAGTCCGTGTGCGATGCTTTGGGGCCTCTGGGATTTAAGACCAATGATGGGCCTTTAAATGAAAACCCCATCTGGGCCGTTTGTTTTAGCCTTTAATATGGATTATATGATGATGTTTCCACTCCCTCTCCGACCAAAGCACAATATAGAAGTCTGCTGGGCCCAATTATCTTACGGGGTAACTGATCCTGATCTAGCGTTAATCTCTTGTCAACATATGATCCCCCACTTACTACGGACAGGCCACTCTAAAAAGAGTCCTACGATATGTCAAAGGCACCCTCATTTAGTTGCGTATTCTCGGTCTCGTTGATGATAATTCACGCCTATTATGACTCAGATTGGCGGCCCTACCGGAAAGACGCAAGTGTTCTAGGTTTCTGTGTCTTGGAGAGAATCTTATATCTTGGCGTTTTCAGAATCAACGGAACAGTAGCACGTTCTTCAAACGAAGCAGAATACACAGTTCTGCTGAGTATCTGCTGAGTTACATGCTTGTTTCTCTGTTAACCATCGAGACGCATCCCACCTTCGCCCTCCTCGACTATGGTGTGAAAATAATTGGGGCTACTATGTGCCAATCCAATGTCATGCCCGCACGAAGCCACACTTGAGATTGATTACTCATTTTTGTGCATAAAGTAGCCAAAAAGGAGTAGAGTTACTTTAATTTCAACTTAGGATCAACAGCAAATACTTCACCAAGTCCTTCGTCTATTCGTTTTAATTCTCTCCGTGACAAGCTTCAATTTTTTAGCTAGCCAACCTTTGTCTTGAGGAGATATTAGACTATTATCTATATTAGACTAGACTATGTTATATCCATATAGATAGACTATATATTCTGTTAGTAGATCATCTAGACTAATATTCCTCCTGACTCTAAAACGATTAATGATGAATAGTAAACACAATCTATATCCATCCGTGACCTATAAATATGGTCCAAAGGTTTCATCACTACTTTATGATGAGTAATATCACACCTTCTTGTCTTTATCTTTCACTCATTATCTGCCAATTAGTATCCATTTTCAACAATTCCATCCCGGAAATGATTGTCAAAACAACTACAACTTATTGAGGCTCCAACAATTGTTAGTTTTTCCATCAAGAACAAGAATAGACAATTGAGCAAGTTTGTTCATGTGATCAGGTTGGAAGGGCCTAGATGACTTTGATACCGGTTTGTAAAAAATTGATGAGTATAATGTTACAGAATTGAGGTGTATTAAACTGATGTTGTAACAACCCTAATAGTAGACTGGGGACAAAAAAAAAAAAATTAACAGAAGGAATTTATATATGCATATGATTATACTTGAACAGTATCTTTCTCATAATTACAAAGCTTATCCTAAAGTTTTATATAGTGATATGAGCAACTAGAAAGTAAGATCAAACAAAGAAACAATAATGCTGTAAGTTAGGATCTGACTGACAAATTAAATAAACATATTCAACATGAAATAATATAATAAACATAATTAATAAATCAGAATTAGTCAGTCCTGCCATCGCCTTGGACATACAGGAGTTTATTCATAATCAGGACATATGTGTTCAAAATATTAAAACTACAACATCAAAGCAGAAGATCCAAACAATTAAATGGAAATAGGAGTATATATGGATAGAAAAAATTACTTTTGTGCTTTAGTCATCTTCCTAAGCTCATTTTCAAATTTTCCCATAATTATTGGAGGCAAAGCTAATGCCACCAGTTTACCCTTTCTGTCTTCTCTCCTTTTATGAGGTACCAAGAACCCAAGTCCATAAACAACACCATAAACCCCACCAAATACAGGCTTACCCCTCCAAAATCCACCTCGTCATATCCAAATCTTGAATTGTCTGTTATTAAGAAGTTCCTTAGTACAGCCCCCATTGGTCTGCCCTTAGTCACCATAAGATCTATAATCGATTTAACATAATCGTCGTAACACATATTTTTAGCCTCCCTAATCAACTTGACTGCGTATGATATCGGGATTTGAACACAACAACTTGGCTGTGGTTACCGCGGCTACCAACACGACTGCATTACCATAGGTATCCAAGGGGCAGTTTGGGGTCCTGCAATCTTTCTCCGTATATTGACAGCAATTTCAATAGCATCGTTGAATTAGGGTCTGGTCGGGAGAGCAATGGTACGACATTTCCATAAGCACGCACAAAGTGCCTCGAATGTGGTACTTGAAGGGCATTGGTCCTTGATCGCTTGCAGCTCTCTTGACCCAAAAGTGAATGAACGTTTGACCAATGAGGGAGTGGCAATATATGTTTGCTAAAAAACACACAAGGGTCACTCGCCAGCTTTTGTACGTTGATGAGTTTGGTGGTACGCAACAATTTTTCGACGTCCCACCACGTTGTAGTCTTGGATAACTCGAAATCCTTGAACTCGTTGTGTTCGAAGGTGATGGTTGGGGTTGGCCTTGCAGTTAAGAGGCCTCTCTCCCAAATCGGAAGTGTTGAAGGAACAGAAGCACCTTGTGCCAATTCACTCACTGCATTTACAAACTGAATGAACCCTTGGGCATCCATCATAGTGTGGTTGAAACGAATTCCCAATGCAAAGCCACCACAACTAAAACGGGTTACCTACATCAGAATACATAATAGGGTGGCTTTCTTGTGACACCGATTCATGAGACCGATTGATGAAGATGAAAATGTAATATTTATAATGAAAAGCCTAATAGTTTTGAATAAAAATGTAATACCTTTAGATCAAAATGTAAAAGTATTACATTTTTCGTATTAAACTTTCTTTTATAAGTAACAAATACTTTTTTTTTTTTATCAGTATTACATTTTTTATCCGTCTTATAGACAAAGATTTGTGAGATAGTCTCACATAAACTTTTACTAGTTTAAACTTATTTTTAAAGTAGGGTATTTTTTTTATAAGTGAGGACATAAGTAGGGACAATTTTGCTTTTGTAAATAGCAAAATGGTTGAGATGTCAATTACTCTATATCTTGTAAATCATTTAATGACATGTGAATTCATTTGTAATAATGCAATCATACTTTAAATAATTTTGGTCCCACGAGTATTAGCAAAATCATAGTTTTAGTCCACATTTTTAATTTCTACCAATTTTCATCAATGACTATTGTTTTAGTACTAATTTTCATCCACATACAACAATGTTTTAGTGTCAAAATTCATCACGCCGATCATCCCTTCTGTTAGTAATATAATAAATGTAATTAGTTTATATTACATAGTTTGTATTAGTGGTTGTGATTTAGTCTACTAGCTCTAGCCTATAGAATAGGAGAGTATTGTGTGCACTCTCTTATATAACTCTCTCTCTGTAATCTGATTAATTCCTGAATACTGTTATCTCATCTGGTATCAGTTAGCGATAGGTTAGTTTTTTGTTTAACTTTACTTCCCCGCAAATTAAGATGTCGACAAACTCCTCTGAATGTACAGTCAACACCACCACCGTGCCCGCTCCGGCCATCACCAACTCGCTCACGGCGGCACATCACTTCGTCTCTTCGAAGCTAACGATGAGGAATTTCCTCTTTTGGCGCACCCAACTGGTTCCGTTCCTCCGTGCTCAGGACCTCCTCGACTACATTGACGGCGAGACACCGTGTCCTCCGGCCACCGTCGCTGTTCCTCTCCGGTCCGGCGACTCCACCACGACGGCAACCACCACCGGCTCACTACACATCTGGTAACTCTCAAGTTTTTCTACTGGTATATGTCGACGACATCATAATGATGGGCAATGATCCGGACTTGGTTAACTCATTACTACATCGTCTTTCCACGACATTCAAGATTAGGGACCTCGGTCGCCCCCGAGTTTCTTTCTGGGCATCAAGACACTCACAGTTGGGGACAACTTTATTCTTTCCCAACGCCGATATATGAAGGACATTTTATCTCGCTCGGGCATGACTGATTGCAAAGCCTTGGCCACACCTGCAACAGTCACTCAGTCGACTACTCCGTAATCAGATCCGTTCGAGAATCCCACACAGTACTGTCGGATTGTAGGGGCTCTTCAATATTTAACCATCACTAGCCCGGATCTCACCTATTCGGTCAACAGGTTGTGCCAGTTTATGCACTCTCCTACCGACGATCACTGGAGTCTACTAAAGCGGGTCCTGCGGTATATTAAAGGGACTCAAGACTATGGCACCATCAGCATCTTCCGATCTACATGCATGCTTTCTCTGGTTCAGATTGGGCAGGGTGCCCAATTGACCGAAAGTCAACCAGTGGGTACGCAATGTTTCTGAGGGACAACCTTGTTTCTTGGATTTCCCGTAAGCAACGCACGGTTGCTCAATCGTCAACAGAGGCAGAATACAAAGGTCTGGCAGATATCTCGGCAGAGGTCACTTGGGTGGTCTCTTTACTCCGCGAACTGGGGCTCCATTCTGGCAAACCGGCGACCTTGTGGTGCGACAACCTTGGAGCCACGTACTTACCTGCTAATCCGGTGCTCCACGCTCGAACAAAGCATGTTGAAATCGACTATCACTTCGTTCAGGATAAGGTTGCGTCTGGGGACTTCATTTGCCAACTTCATTTCTACGAAGGAGCAGCTTGCAGATATCTTCACCAAACCGCTGCATGCACCACGTTATCAACATCTACGAGAAAAGCTCAACGTTGTCACCCTCCAACCTTGTGCTTGAGGGGGTGTGTTAGTAATATATAAATGTAATTAGTTTATATTACATAGTTTGTATTAGTGGTTGTGATTTAGTCTACTAGCTCTAGCCTATAGAATAGGAGAGTATTGTGAGCACTCTCTTATAGGACTCTCTCTCTCTCTCTCTGTGTAATCTGATTCATTCCTGAATTTCGTATCTCATCCCTTCGTTTAAGACATGCCGAAATATGAAATTATTAAGGATATTTTTGTCTTTTTCAAATTAAGATCCCAATGGGATTTAATCCCTAAGATCTATCCTTGTTCACAAATCTCCTCTTCAAATTAAGGTAGGATGAGAGCAGAACTGTGATTTGAGATCGATCTTAGGGCTTAAATATATTTATTCATGCTCAAATTGGGATCTTAAGTTTAAAATGACGAAAATACCCTTAAAAATTTTAGATTTCAACATGTCTTAAACAAATGGGTTACCAACGTGACGAATTTTGACACTAAAACAATAGTCGTAGATGAAAATTAGTACTAAAACAAAAGTCGTGGATGAAAATTGATAGAAATTAAACATGTGGACAAAAGCTGTCATTTTTCTATTACTCATGACACTAAAATTGGTATTTGCTCTTCAACTAATTTGATCCTTGAATTGTTTAAAAGTTTGTCAATTAAATCCTTCTAAGAGACCAAAATGATGATTTCTCTATTTTTAAAATTTCATCAAGTTTGATCTTTGAAAGGTTTAATTGAAGAAATTTTAAACAAATCGATGATAAAATTATTTGAAATTGAAAATTAAGGACTACATTGACAGTTGGGAAATAATTAAATAACCAAAATGATGATTTTCCCAATATAGCTGTTACGAAAATAGCAGAACATGGTATTAAATGGGTGGAAGGGGAAAATACTACATGTACTCATATTTTTTACTCCCAACTTTTACTCCTTCTCACAAATTCTTGATGTAGACATATTTCCTGGGTCCCACATGATGAAAATAGTCAATCTTTGTTTGCCATGTCATTGAGTACAAGTGAGAGAGTAGAATTTGAAGTACATGTATATAGAACTCGGTGGAAGGTATAGATAATAATGATGTGTCAGTGATATGATGTAGAGAGTTAGTAACGGGTATAACTTTAGCCTAGTGTGACAGTTGCACTTTCTGTAGGGGTCCCATATTATTAATACGTTGCTTTGAAATGTGTGAATGAGATGGTGTACAAGATGGAATCCCATATTATTAATATGTTGATTTGAAATGTGTGAATGAGATAGTGTACAAGATGGAACGTGGCAACATCTACAATTATTAAGATGAGAAGGAAAAAAGGGTAAGATAGTAAAATGGAATGAGAAGAAATTGTAAGAATATTTCATGAATTCAAAAATAAATTTTTTATAGGGCACGTCCTGATTGGTTCGCATTTAATTTCATACTAGAGTGTCTTTGCACGAGATCCCACCCTTATATATATATAAAATATAGTATATATATAATCTATATAATATATATATATTTTGAATTAAAATCTTAATTTTAAAATTAAAAATTACATTTATTTAAATTTTTTTTTAAGAGTTGACCATGATGAGAATCTCCCACCTTGTCCGCCTTAATTTTTCACGGGGACAGGGACTATTTTCAGTTTCCTGGTCCGGGATGGGAACGGGACGAGAACGAGTTGAGGAGTATACAATCCGCTCCTGTTCCGTGCCGTCCCGCCCCCATTGCAATCCCTACTCCTTAATCAAATCAAGATAGAATAGGACAAAGGGTGTAGCTCGCTATTATCTTACTTGAATATAGTAGAAGAGGCAATCAATGATCCCTTCGGAGCCAGGCACAGTGTTGAGGAGTTGCTTCAAGTATGGACATGGTGGCTGCATGGATTTATCACTTAGCTGCTCAAACTTCACATTGGCTTTTGCTTCAACAAACAAAACCCCTTTCCCATTGCAATTCACTATAAGTTTTCCATTCTCCCCTTCAAAAATCCTACCCGCCAAGGATAGTAGAAAACAAGTGCTTTAGCTAACCCTTCTTTGATAGCCATTGCTTGGATCTTCCCTCTCCTTTCAACACGTTCCTGTAAAACATCAAAACTGGAATTTGAAATCGAACGGGTGCCTTGATCATCGATATCGGAAAGCGGTTTTTGTTCATGAGGTGTAGAGTTGATGGCACGATAAGCTGAGGCTTGCTTCTTTTTACACAGAACAGCAGTGGAGCAGATAAACATGCCATTATATTGCAATTACAACTGGAAAGAACCTTAATGGTTTGCTTAAGTATTGGAACTCTATTATAAAATAGTTGTCACTTGTCAATACCTCAAATTATTATGTGAATCCGAATCTACCTTACAAGTTGAATCCTGGTCCATGGTATTTTTTTATTTTTTTTTTTTTTTTTTTTCAATTTACACTTGACATTTCAACTTAATAATTGTAGATGCTGTGCCAGGTTCCACCTTGTACACCATCTCATTCACACATTTCAAATCAACATATTAATTTTTTTTTGTTTTTTTCAATATGTTGATTTGAAATGTGTGAATGAGATGGTGATAAGATGGAACGTCGCACAACATCTACAATTATTAAGATGAAATGTGAACTGTAAATTGAAAAAGAAAATAATAATAATAGGGGGTTGGGGTTTGTTTTTCTAGACTTAGCTCTGTTTGGCAAATTTATGTGAAAAATTATAAGTTAGGAGCTGAAAGTTGAAAAAGAGTTGAAAGTTCAAAAAGTTATAAACTCGGAGCTGAAAACTGAAGAGCTGTTAAGCTAGCTGTTGTGATTGTAAAATAAGCTATAAGCTCCTAAATAAGCTCTGTCAAACAGGGCCTTAATTGACAAATATTTTAGATAGTACTTTTAGATAGAAGGAAAAGAGGGTAAGATAGGTAAAATGGAATGGGAAGAAATTGTAATAATTTTTTATGAATCGAAAATAAAAAGTTCATAACTTTAGTGTCAGTGAGACAGTGAAAGAGAGTTACGTACGTGTTACAAATTTCGCCTTGCCCGGCTACATTTGTTGAGTCTTTTCTGACCAAAATATTATTGGAATAGTGATAGATGCACTGATGCACATACAAAAATCACTCACTTTTTGTCAATTTTTTATGTGACAATTTGTAATAAGATGATATATATTTGAATTTATTTTTTTAAAACATGAAAATTTGTAGGAATTTTTTAAGAATTCAAAAATAAAAGTTTCTCCAAAACAGTTAATCCATGATTGAAACAATACCATAAAGTTTAGAAATTTGCGTTTGAATATTAGGCATGGTTGCAGTAGGCGCTAAGCGCTAGTTGGGCGCCCGAGCAGTACCTAGCGCCTAGGTAGAATCTAGGCGGCGCGAGGCGGGCGCAAAAAATAATGCAGACTTGCAGTTTGACAATTTTAATGAGGTGTTTTCAACATTCAAACAAAATAACACATTCAAATAAATGAAACAATGATAATTCATAACTCAAAACATAAAAACAATATTAAAAAAATAAAAAATACTCAAATACTTTAATCATATAAAGATTCACAGTATCAAACTAGTCTACGGACGAGTGGACCAGACAACATCGAACGAAATCGGTCAAAATCAGACGAAATCAACCGACTCGATCGAGTTGGACAACTAGGCAGATTTGACTAATTTAATTAACCGCATAGGTGCCCAACTGATTTTTGAGTGCCTAATAATGAAAGCGAAACGATCTAGGCACCGCCTAAGCCCATTTTTACAAAAAGTGATATTAGGTAGAAAACTTTCCTTTTCAGTCTACAACCTTATTCAAACCCTAAATTAAACCAAATGCATGTCTCGACAAATTGAGCTAGTCTTGAGAAGGTGACTGCATTCTTCTCCTAACAAATTAAATATTGTGTTTGAGACTAAACACGAATCTTTTATTTATTTATTTATTTATTTATTTATGGGTATGATGTTCTTGTTGATGAAGGGAATTTAATTTTTTGTTCTTGGAGTTAAATTATAAACAAAGGAATAATAAAAATGATCAAATTATTTGTCTATAATTAAAAATGAAAACATCACACAAGTAAAGCATTAAATCATGAATAAATTCAAGAGAAAATAAATACTTCATCTGTTCCATTTTATCTGTCATATTACTATGATAGTATTCATAGTGAAACATACTATTCATATTTAATAATACTTTTACTGTAGTTTCTAAATATATAAATTTTGTATATTAATACTAAATTTAATATTATAAATTTAAATTAAAAATAATTTCAGACGAGTCTCCTTATTTAGAGATGGCAATTTGTCCCATCCACGATGCCTCCCTCCCCCCCCCCCCCCCCCTCCCAACGGAGACGAAGAATGGAGAAAATTTTTGAAAAACGGGATGAAAAATAGGGAACGTATGCAATTCCTCGTCGGGGGAGGGAGACTTGACGGGATGCCCTCCCCCACCCCGCCCTGTCCCGTCCCCGAATAATTATTATAATTAAAACTAATAATAAATAAATAAATCATGTACTGTACTGCCGTGGCATTGCTTATATATATATATATATATATAGTATATATATAGTATATATATATATTATATATATATTATTATATATATATATATTATATATATAGGGTTAGGTTCCTGTAAGTTATTCTTAACATTGACGGCAACATTTATACTCACAAACCTTTGTATTCAATTTGAATCATTTAAGAAACAAATCGCTTGTACCATTGTCGTGGAGCTTGTTTCAACCAATACAATGACATCTTAATCATATAAACTAGATGCTCACAGGGTTAAACAAACCCTTCAGGTTCCTTCATAAAATATGCTCATCTAGAGCACCATGCAAAAAAAAAAAAAAAAAAAAAAAAAACAGTCTTTACATTTAGTTGCTTCAAATGCAAATTCCAAATAGCTACCAAAGCATGTACTAACATGATAGAATATATATCTAACAATAGGAGAACTAACCTCATCATAATCTATCTACTTCTATTGAGAAAAGCCCCTTCGCAACTAACCGAGCCTTTAATATTTCCCCTTCTTTTTCTAATACTTGTGGCTTCTTCCTATAAACCCACTTGCATCCTATAGCCTTCTTGTCTGATCTTGAAAAAGTTGAACTAGCTTCGAAGTATGATTCTAATGTAAAGATTCCATCTCCTCAATTATACATGTCATACTTTATCTTTCTCCTAATTAACTAGAAACAACCTCTTCAAAGGTAACTAATCAATTTTAATAACAAGAAATGCAAAAAAGACAAGACCATATCTTCAAACTCGTTCATACATGCTAGATGGTTTGACATTGGTGCATATCGGCCTATTTCTAGCCAAATAACAATCTTGTAAATTTTCTGAACACAACCCTGCTGCAGATGTGTAATTTGCAACTTAAGTCCCAATCATAGGTGGATTATCAACTCCCTCATATAAAGGAACTCAATCTATATTGATAAGTGCCAAAGATGATTATACTTGAATTGTATCTTGTTCTCATAATTACAAAGCTTGTCCTAAATTAAAGCCTTTATATAGGTGTATGAACATCTAGAAAGTAGAATCAAACAAAGAAATAGGATCCTGTAAGCTAAGTTAAGATCTTGACTGGCAAATAAACTTATTCAACATGAAATAATAAACATAATTAATAAATAATAATAGTCATCAGTACAACACCCGCCATCGGCTTGGACATACAATAGTTTATATTCATAATAAGGACATATGTGTTCAAAATATTAAAACTACAACATCAAAGCAGAAGATCAAAACAATAAAATGGAAATAGACTCATTATATATGGATAGGAAAAATCACTTTTGTGCTTTAGTCATCTTCCTAAGCTCATTTTCAAATTTTCCCATAATTATTGGAGGCAAAGCTAATGCCCCAGTTTACCCTTTCTATCTTCTCTCCTTTTGTGAGGTACCAAGCACCAAATCCATAAACAACGCCATAAACCCACCAAATACAGGCTTACCCCATCCAAAATCACCTCGTCATATCCAAATTGTGAATTGTCTGTTATGAAGAAGTTCCTTGGTACAGTCCACCTTGGTCTGCCCTTAGTCACCCATAAAATCTATAATCGATTTAACATAATCGTCGTTAACACTATTTTTAGCCTCCCTAATCAACTTGGCTGCATATGATATAGGATTTGAACACACACAACTTCCGCCGTGGTTATCGCTGACGTGGATACGATTGCATTACCATAGTATCCATGGGGCAGTTTTGGTTCCTGCAACATTTCTCGTATATTGACAATAAAGCTCAATAGCATTGTTGAATTAGGGTCTGGTCGGAGAGCAATGGTACGACATTTCCATAAGCACGCAGAAAGTGCCTCGAATGTGGTACTTGAAGGGCATTGGTCCTTGATCGCTTGCAGCTCTCTTGACCCAAAAAGTGAATGAACGTTTGACGAAGAAGGAGTGGCATATATGTCTGCTAAAAAACACACAAGGGTCACTCGCCTGCTTTTGTACGTTGATGAATTTTGGGGTACGCAACAATTTTTCGAAGTCCCACAACCTTGTAGTCTTGGATAACTCGAAATCCTTGAACTCGTTGTGTTCGCAGGTGATGGTTGGGGTCGGCCTTGCAGTTAAGAGGCCTCTCTCCCAAATGGGAAGTGTTGATGGAACAGAAGCACCCTTTGCAAGTTCACTCACTGCATTTACAAACTGCATGAACCCTTGGTATCCATCATGGTATGATTGAACCGAATTCCCAATGCAAAGCCACCACAAGTAAAACGGTTACCTACATACGTAGGAACTTTTCACGAATTCGAAAATAATATTTCTCCAAAATGGTTAATCCAAGGTTGAAATAATACCGAAAAGTTTATAAATTTGCGTTTGAGAGAAGGTATATTTTTGGTATTTATATTTGGAGTAAATACCACTAAAGGTCTTCCAAGTTTGAGGCATTATCAAATTTGGTCATCAATTTAAAGCCTACCCGCCCTAAAAGTTCTCCAACTTCTCCTAAAGCTGCGAATAATAGTCCTCTGAGTTTGAGATGCTACCAGCTCTGATGCTCAACTTACAAGTCTACCACAATAAGTCACATCTCTAAAACTATCACAAATAGTCATATGTTTTTTTTTTTTTTTGATTTGTTATTGTGAATGAGTTCTAAAAGTTGTACTATAATTAGAAACAACTTATTGGATCTAAATGTTCATATTCTATAATTTGGATTATATAGGCATTAGTTTGATAGATTGAATATAATATCCAATACTATAAAATGTATTTCTATATTTCAATCACAAATAACTTTTATTTTTTTTTATTAAGTTAAGTTATGTCATTTAAAAAACAGATTTTAGAATTTACCAATTTATTTTCACAATTATAAAATTGCACAATTGTAAACTATAAACATTAGCTCAATAATTTTGAATACTCATTTTTTTACTGTACGTTGTAAAAGAAATATGGTAGATATAATAGCTTAACTCTACTAAATCTTAATACTTTTGAAAAAAAGAATTGTAAAAAAAATAAATTCTCTAATTGTTGATATAGAAGAAAATATACTTACTTTTTCCTAGAAATTTGTGATTTTGTTGACATACAAAAAATTACTTTTCCTATAGTGTAGATCATTTCACCCAACTCTTTGAATCTCCTTGTAGATTTTAATTTGATTTTAATATTATCTTTATATTGAGTGAAAACGAAGTGGATAATTCTACTTTTTCTCTACTTTCACTGTACTTTTACAAAATAAAATCAAATCAAATAAAATCAACAAAGGACTATTAGTGGTAGTTTTAGAGATGTTGATTTATTGTGGTAGACTTTCAATCAGTTTAATTGGTTTAGGACTTTACTTAAAATTGGTTGAAAAATATGATTACTAAATAATCAGAGGTTACCTAAAGTTCTAAACCCAATTAAACTGGTTGAAATCGGAAAAATAACAAAAAAAATGAAGAGACAAAAATGCCCTTACTAAAAACAGAAAAAAAAATCATGAGATGACTAAAAGTGTCCAAAAAACAATAGTCTAGGATGTAAAATGACAAAACGATAATATGAGACTAAATTTGGAATTGCCACCAAAGACAAGCTGGAGACCTCCGGTGGAATTAACTCTATATATTATGATAAACTTGTAAGTTGAGGACCAAAGCTGATATAGTAGTGCCTCAAACTCAAAGGACCTTTAGTGCAATTTGGGCTATTAGTGGTAGTTTTAAAAAGTTAAGTCTTAATTTGGTAGAATTTTAAGTTGGGACCAAAACTAATCAAACTCATATGGCCTTTAGTGGAATTTATTCTTATATTTGAGAAAAAAAAAGTTTACAGAAATCTTAATATGAAGAGAGCCTATAAAAATTTAAAACTTTTTAAATATCAATTGACTTTTAAACATTCTTTAAAGTTTAAATCAAATATCACCTGAATTTTTACATACTTTTTTTTGAAATAAATACTAATCAATTTTTAAAGACTCTTTAAAATTTGAATCGAATGCTGGTGTCCGTGGCTGTTTTTTTTTTTTTTTTTTTTTTTTTTTTTTTTTTTTTAATAAAGAATATTTTAATAATAAATAAAAATTTGTTTAATAAATAAAAAGACATGTGTCCACATCGCATAGATTTAATAACCTGCTAAACAAGTCAATTTGGACTTATAAGTCCCATAGCGGAATTAATTAATTGAACAATTTTACCAGTTTAAGAGACTTGAATGAAGTTTTTTTAATTTAAAATATTCAATTGCACTATCCAGTTGATTTAGGGGCCAATTTAACTATTTTTCTATTTTTAAAGTTTATAAAAGTTATAAAGTATGAATTGAATACACTACGGCCATAGTTTTTTGACAATAATTTGGAGTAGAAAGTTTTTGGTCCTAGATTTATAGTGGCTTGGACAATTTTAGTCCTTTATAAAAATTTGCCATTTTTTGGACAGACTTATTGTGACGAAGACAATTTTTAGTCCTCCGTCTATTATATGGTTATTGACTGTTTAAATGAGGGGGTATTATGTCAATTCAGCTTATTCTCCTTCAGATGAGATGAAAATATCTATCTCTATTAGATCCTAAATACCGGGTAGTAGTTATCATTAACAGATTACGTTGAATGCTCTCTGAAAAGAACGGTCCGGCGACGCCAAAGAACTCACAGGTCACGACGCAGAGAGAAATGTGGAGGCGACGACCTCCTACAACGAAGCAATAAGAAATTGAAACTTCGCAAACGGAGAATACAATAACAGAAGAGGCAATGGAAGGGTGGAACTGTAGGCAGAAGGTGGAAAACACTCGAAAAAAGCTGTCTTTTGCGGAATCAGTGACAAGGGAAAAAGAAAGATACCACAAAACATGAGAAGATCGTGTCGGATGACGAATACGATGAAGAAGATCCTGAAGCTCCGACCATCAATAACAAGGGAGGACAAGATTCGGATGAGAAAACGTGGAGGAAATCCGTTATCGTGAAAATTCTTTAGCGGGAGGCTTCAACATCATGACGAGAGCTGTAAACGCGATAGAAGGAGAGGTGAAAGCACATCCTGCTCGGCCTACAATGGGCATGGGACAAAGGAGTGAAGAGAATAAAGGTTGTTCAGTGATTCAAAACAAGTTGTGGAATGGATTAATGGCTACGAACTCCCGGACAGACCTTGTGAACATCTGGTTATCAACTGCAAGAAGTGGATCCAAAAAGAGTGTAATGCTACATGCGAGTTTACACCCGAGAAGAGAATAAGGTTGCTGACAAATTAGTGAAGAAGTCATTAAAGGCAAAATGCGAATGGATGGAGTTTTTTGAGCCACCAGTTACTATACATGAGTATTTAGAGAATGATAGAGCTGGGCTAACATGTATGTCGAGCTAGTGCCTCGGTACCCCCCTTCTGTCTACCAAAAAAAAAAAAAAAAAACACATGCATAAGTTTCGAGATTGCAATAACATGAAACCACATGCAGTAAGTTTCCATATATCTTGCTAGCAAAAAACTACCCTTCAGTTTTCTTTCGATCTTATTCAGTTAATTTGTATTTTTTGTCCATTATTGGTTCGGTAACTCATATTCAACGATAGTTCAAGCGGGATTTCAACTGTTTTATTCCACATAAGGAAGAAAGCAATGCAGTTGAGTCAGTCATCCCAGAGCTAGCTCAGACTGCATCCCACATGGACCACTGCCTTGGACACTGCAAGGAAGCACTCAGACTGCATCCCACATGGACACTGCCTTGGAGCACTGCAAGGAAGCATATATATGTTTATTTGGGAAGTTTCCTCTTACACCACGGGGCATTCTGATTTTTTCTACTTGAATTTTGATTTAGTGGCTAACATAAATGTGGCAGGAAGCGTTAACGGAAACAGGTGGAAGGTTGGGGGAGCTTTTTGCCTTATACGGCATGGTGGTTATGGGGTTTGGCATTTGCGGCAGAAGTGTTCGTGAGAGAAACATGAGACTGGAGGAGGAAGGTTAGCTGGAATAAAAGCAAATAAAGAGGTTGGAAGAAAAAGATTTTGCGGAAGAAGAACAATTCCAAGCACGACAAAAATCTGGACAGCCCACAGCGACGCCCTGCATGAAAGACTGGTGTCTCCCCCACATGGAATGCGTCTGTTCTTCCTCCCCCAAAGGTTTGACGGGGCTGGGAGGTCTCCTTCCACTGGGCTAACTGGTTGATCTCAAAGTTGGGCATGGGATGCTGAGTAAAGAAGCTTCCTGCGCTCCGACTCCCTTGCTAGCTGATGGAATGGATAACTGAAAAGGCCCTTCCCTTGGGGCCTGTGCAAAAATCGTGGAATAGTGCAAAGCTTGGATTCCGTAAAGAGTGGAGCCCCTGAAAATTGTTTTTACTCCAAGAGATAATACGATTGTTTGCGGATTTGTTTTTGCAAAAGGAACTCTCACGAAAGGGATACGACGGATGAAGTTTACGCGCGGCTTCGGAGTGCATCTTTAATATTTTGACGATAAAATACCCCTCATTCTAAACAGTCACTAATCACATAATAGACGGAGACTAAAATTGTCTTCCGTCACAAAAAGTCTGTCCAAAATATGGCAAAATTTTTTATAAAGGACTAAAAATGTCCAAGCCACTATAAAATCTTAGGACCAAAAATTCCTTTTACTTTGATAACCTTTTTTTGTATTGACTTTAGGGTTATGTCAAATTTTGTCAATTTATAATTTCGTTTAGTGATTGGTATATCAAGAGAGAAATTATTATAATTTTCACTTTTTTTTAGTATACCTTCATTATAATATAGTATATGTTCCTACATACACTACGATTTTCACTTATCAACGACCTTGAATATTAGGTAGAAAACTTTCCTTTCCAGTCTTCAACCATAATTCGAACTCTAAAAACCAAATTTTCATGTCTCAACAAATAAATAAATAGCTTGCTATGATCTTACTTGAATAAGTAGAAGAGGGCAATCAATGATCCTTCGGAGCCAGGCACAGTGTTGAGTAGTTGCTTCAAGTATGGAACATGGTGGCTGCCATGATTTAATCACTTAGCTGCTCAAACTTCACATTCGCTTTTGCTTCAACAAACAAAACCCCTTTCCCATTGCAATTCACTATAAGTTTCCCATTCTCCCCTTCAAAAATCCTAACCCGCCAAGGGATAGTAGAAAACAAGTGCTTTTAGCTTAACCCTTCTTTTGATAGCCATTGCTGGATCTTCTTCCCCTCTCCTTTCAACACTGTTCCTGTAAAACATCAAAACTGGAATATGAACTCGAACGGTGCATTGATCATCGATATCGGAAAGCGGTTTTTGTTCATGAGGTGTAGAGGTTGATGGCACAATAAGCTGAGGCTTGCTTCTTTTAAACATAGAACAGCAGTGGAGCAGATAAACATGCCATTCAAAATTGCAATTACAATTTGCTTTCAGGAAAGAATATTAATATGGTTTGCTTAAGTATTCGATTTCAGGCTTCAATCTCTATTTTAAATAGTTGTCAAATAGCACAGCTTGCAAGCGATGAATGAGTTAAAAAAAAAAAAAATAGGTAAAGCTCATTTAAAGCTCCCTTAAATGTAATAATAATGACATGAATACATCTATGCTCTGAAAGTTAGTTGTCTCACACTGTCTGAACGTACAAACATGGTAATTTGCACACATAATAATTGTTGTAACATGTTATGTGTACGGTCTTAATTTTATTTACAGTAATCATATTATGTGTTGTAAGTACATGTTATTGTTTGTAGTTAACATGTTGTGTCTTTAATTTGTTTTACAGGCATATAAACTACAAATTATAATACAGATATGTCAAACAACATAATCTGAAAGTTATTTTAAACTAAGGACCCACAATTTAAAATAGATCCCCGATCCATGGTATAATTTGTCATCTGAAAAACTCAACCGTAAAAGCTCTGACGAGTTCATCTACATGGTTCCAGCCCATTCAACATCTAATCGAAGTTATTAGTCATTATTTCGGGCACCGCGGTGCATAATCGATTTATACACTGCGCGTCAAAACGGCGTCGTTTATGCAGTTATAACGGAGTGACACTACAGTGTGTCTAAACCGACACGGTCTCACGTATTATTTTTATATTATCAAATGAAACTGCAGTTATTATCAAAATGATACTGTAGTTGTGGCGAAATGAAACTACAGTATAATATAAAATGAAACTGAATAAATTTCAATATTGAGGTAATATTGTACAATGAAGCTGTAATTATTATTGATGATCATGTTAAGTTGTGTTTTAAATGAATTATAGTGTATATAATAAAAATTAAATAAATTTTCACATATTGAGTGTATAAATATTGAATGAAATGTAGTTATATCGAAATGAAACTGTTGTTGTGTTAAACTGAAACTGCAGTGTAATACAAAATTGAAACTGAAGAACAGAGTTATTTTTTGCGAAGATTCTGTTTCTTTTCATTAAATAAAATGACGTCGTTTTGATACATGGTGCATAATCGATTATGCACCGCGGTGCACGATATAATTTGCTGTCATAGATTATGCATGGTATATGAAGCAATATACACGGATAAATTTTACTGTGGAGGTGGACCACTGATAAATGTTCATTTTTAATCTATTAATGTTATATTTTTTTGGTAATCAGGGTAGGAGCGAGCGCACCCTCAAAAACTAAGGCAAGGACTTATTACTTTAATTTAATATAATCACATTATAAAATAAACATTAAGATATACTAAAAAATTAACATATATAACAGATGGTCCCACTTTACAATATGAACTATAGTACCCACAGGATAATGATTGATATCCACACCACGATCCCAATTCAAGTATCTTTATTTTTTTCACCATAAATTTTTTTTTCTATCATAATTATTAATTTTTTTTTTAATTAGTTTTTATTACAAATAAAATAATGAATTGTATAAAAATATATTTATCAATAAAAAGCTCTTAATTAACCTCATATTGATAGGTTTATAAAAAATTAAAAAGTAAATATGATTGTAAATAAATTTTATTATTTTAGTGGTAATAGCTTATTTCATTTAAAGTTATTTTTATGAATATATATTATTAATAATTATATATATTAAATATATATATATTATATATATATAATCTATACATTACAATTTTACTATGGCATAATGCGAGTAGATGAAAATAGATATGATATAACATATAGTTTAGCACTTAGCTTTTGCGTTTATTGTTAGGTACTAGTTTTTTACGCGCATTGCGCGATTGGGAAATAATGTCCAATGTTTTTTTTAATAAGTACTTTAAAGTATATCAAGACAGGATTAATATTAGAATTGTTCATGCATAAATAATGATGTTGAATTTGCGTATTTAAATAGGTAATTCTAAGTTTACAAATGCAAGATAATATAGTCAAGATTGATTATAATTGTCAATAAAATAATTGTATAGGTATGGTTGAAACCAAATACGGGACATAAGGGAGAGCAAATAAAATTAGGGCATAAATTTTTAAATATATACTAATATTGAAGAGCTAATTGTTGATTGTCAAACAAGGAACTTGCGAGGTAGTTTTCCACTTCAATTGTTGTGTAATTTGAATACTCTTTTTGTAAATAAATCCCCCAATGTTAATATGATTGGCTTAATTATATTTTTTATTTTTTTAAAACAATTATTATTTTTTTATTATTTATTATTATTATTATTATTATTATTATTATTATTATTATTATTATTATTATTATTAAATATATGTATACCCTTTAGGTCATTTTACATGTTAATCTAAAAAGCTAATTTTTTCAAATATCTTTTTTCCACCGTTGATATAATTTCCGCTTGGTCAAATAAGCTAATATAATCCGCTAATGCTAACTGATTTGTCAAACAAGGACATTATGGAGAGTAAGTTTCACTTCAATTTTGTTGTGTGATTTGAATATCTCTTTGTCACAAATTCCTCAAGTAGTTAATATGATTGGCTTTTTTAATTATATTTTTCTTAATTTTTTCATGGTATTAATAAATACTTGGGTAAAATAAATATATAACATTATTTTATAATTATACTTGATATTTAAATTTAAAAAAATAGTGCAAAAAAAAAAATATAATAAAAATGTAGTGAATATAAATCAATTGATGAATTTGATGTAAAGAATTTTTACATTGGAGAACAAATAAAAATAATATAATATAATAATTATTTCTCGTATTAATTTATTGATAATAAATAACTTTCTTTATAAAGACATTGTTAAGACAATGTAGCGAATATAATCAATTGATGAATTTGAATGTAAGAATTTTTATATTGGAAAAAAATAAAAGACAGATATAAACTATGAAATTATTTCTTCTCTTAGAGAAAATTGTAAAAATGCTCCTCTATAATATCAATTATTCAATGTCAACCCCTGAATTATGAGTGGTGTAAATGTTACCCCTCAATTATCAAAAACAAGTGCAAATTAGCCCCTCCCGTAACGGACATGTGGCTCCCGTTAGTGTACGACACCGTTAAGTCGGAGTAAATATGTAATTTAGTTGTTTTTTCACTCCCTCGATTCGAAGTACCAGCGATGGACAACGGTGTAAAATCACAGGTTCGTTACGTGAGGGGCTATATGTGCACTATTTTGATAATTGAGCGGCAACATTTACACCACTCATAATTCAGGGGTGACATTGATAATTGACATATTATAGAGGGGTATTTTTTACAATTTTCCCTTTCTCTTATTTAATTTATTGATAATGAATAATTTATTTGAATAAAAACATTGTAGATGCATATGTATTATTTTTTGTTGTAACTACTAAATTATTACTTAATTTAATAAAAGTAAAATAGAGTACTAAATATGCCAACTTTGATTGGGATGGGGTTCGAACTTCAAACTTAAGACCTTTCTTATTGAAATCAATGAACAAGTTAACGGTGAACTAACAGAAATTAACGGAAAAGATAATATTTAACGAAAAATTAACGGATAATCATATTCATTAAGGATTATGAGTATTTAAATAAAATCTAATCAATCTGGGCCTTCATTTGTTAAAAACTTGACCGCCATTTTGCTACCCATTATAGGCACTAACTCTCTTGGGCCTCTTTTTCTGTATATTATATTATATATAATATAATATATATATAATATTAATATTATATATTATATATTTATATAATATATAATATTTATATATATATTATATATAATAATAGAGATGTAGATAGTTGACTATTTGTATTACAGATTTTGATGATTTAAATATGAAAAATAAAATAGAATTTAAATCCCAGATTTTCCTTTGTAAGCTAGTTTGTACAAATCAATTTCATATTCATCGCAACAAATTCAATTTTGTAAGCATCCAGAACATGAAGACTTAAATACAGCACAAGTTTTAGGATGACACAATGCTGATCTCATCCGAAAAAGTGTAAATAGATTTTAATGTGTAAAATTGTTAATATAGGAATATATTATAGACCCTTAAATTTTTTTATTTTATAAATGAGGCATATGGTTTAGCAAATACATCGTACATGGCGCACATGATGACTATGACGCTTATCAATGCTAGTCAATATCAATAGGGGCGGAGGGACATGTGGCTACAGGGCGACTTGGCCCCTTTCAGAAAAAAAATAATTATTAATATTAGTAGGGATAGAGGATTTAGATTTAGAGGAACACTAGTATTTGACCCGTGCGATGCCGGGGATGTTATTTAAGCATTTTTAGTTGTGCCGTTTTATGTTAAGATTTGTGTTATAATTGGGAAATACAATTTCGACACGTAATCAAGTTGTGTCTTACCAATAGTTCAAAGATGTTGATAATAAAAAACAATATATACAAAATTACAAATTATTGAAACTTCAATTATTACAATATTTAGTGGTGATGTAGTAGTTGCACTTGAATCTTTTCCAATAAGTATTTTCAAACCGTCTGATTATTAACGCGAGATGCAGCTACGTACAACTGACCATGTACAAAAACCGGTTTCTTTAGTATTAACCCCTACATGTTTCAAGGTTTGGCCTTGACTTTTGTTATTGTCATTGCATATATGAAAGCATCAACGAGAATTGCCTTCGTTGGAACTTGAACGGCAATCTGGGATCCGAGGGGACATAGACATTCGGGTATTAACACTTTCGTACCTTTGTTAGGGCCAGTTAGAAGCTTCGCCTTCATAAACATGGTCTGCTAACTTTGTGATTATCAACGAGTGCCATTGCACACCAAGAGAATGATCAATATCTCCTCATTAGCATTACTGGTGAGCCAATTTTCAAATTCAGTGTATGGTTTGGTAGACCCGACACACGGATGCTGTTTAGAATCCGGGTGTGTACATCTCCAAGTAGCCCATTATCACCGTCGGCTTTGCATACTGCGTCTGAACTGTAGTAAAAACCTACTTTCGGCATCATGCAACTCAGTCATATATTCATTAACTGCATGGACAACGCCAACGTTGGTGCAAGTATAGCACGACCTATCAAATGGCTCTGGGTCAGTATTTCCAACTGCAAACATTGGAAATGTACTTTCAACAATTGCTTTAATGTCATCGTCCCGGGGTACTAACATGTGGTTAGGTATTTGGACTTCTGCCATCCCGTCATTCCTGCCTCCAATCTTCCCATCTCCGATATTGGCAATCCAGTTAGCGAACTCTGTCAATGACTGCTTATTACCAGTATTGCTAGCCGAACTTAGCCGTAGGTTTTTCGTCAATCTCAAACTTTGCAACTATCCCATAGATATGATGCATTTTTATAGCGGATGAAACAATGTCTTGACGTGAACCTTTTGGAACAACTGGGGAGAATTTGCCGGAAATCTCCACCCAGTACCACGGTTTTACCACCAAACGTCTTCATCTCACTGTTAATGTCAGCAAAACGCATTAAATCTCGCATGGTTCGATCTAACGCTTCAAAGCAATGTTTGTGCATCATTGGAGCTTCGTCCCAAATTATCAAACTCGTTTTTATCAACAATTCAGCCAAGTCGCTACCCTGTTTAATGTTACATGTAGAGTCCTCATTTATGGAAATAGGTATTGCAAATCTAGAGTGAGCTGTTCGGCCACCTGGTAACAACAAAGAAGCTATGCCACTTGATGCAACATTTAAAACGATCTGTCCTTTGCAACGAATTGAAGCAGACAATGCTCTCCATAAAAAAGTCTTTCCGGTACCACCATATCCATATACAAAAAATAATCCACCTTTATTGCTTTCAATATCTTGCGTAACAGTGTTGAAAATGAGCATTTGTTCTTCTGTTAGTTTGGAAAACATCAATTCAGAATCTGCCTTCAATTGTTCTGTATTGTAATTCAGTTCTTCAAACACCAACCGATTTTGAAACAACCTTGTATTATCGGTACTTGGTGTGGGCATCGGAGGAAAATCATTTAAGGATTTGTTCTGTTGACCCAAAAGGTGTTCCAATTCCAATAATCCAAAGTTCTTTTTCTCCTCTACTGTTAAAACCAAATCTGTTTCATAACCATGACCAAAATTGTTATAATTTGTTAACTTAATAAAAATTCGGAATAGTATATATTGTAAAGAAACATAATAAAACTGACCTTGTTGTTTTAATAATCTTCTTTGCTGGTGCTGAGCATCTTCACAAAGATGTTCCCAAACTTGATTCCAAACATTTTCGGGTCTAATAATTGAGGATGATGTTAGTAAAACAACAAATAGCTTCCTCAATGAGTGCAGTTGACCAATAGCTTGCCTCATTAATAGCATCAACATACTCCTTATCGTCATCTAGCAGTCCATGCGCATAACACGCATCTCTAAACGTCAAGTACTCAACACCGTTAACTGTCCTGATATCTTTGAAACTTTTTGGACCACGTACTATGTTCAATAGACATCTCAAATAATAAATTTCGCCTGAAGCTGGAGGTACATAGAATATTCTACCAATTGAGGATCTATTTGACTTTCTTGGATGCCATTCACGGATGTCTTTTTTCCACACAAATTTGGTAGGCATCTCAATGTAAGTCAACAAACACGCTTCTTTGAAAGTCTGATTCGCTAAAAACCAAGCATTAAACATACTTTGACCAACTGTTTCTCTATTCAGTACATTATCAATGCTATCATCGTCTTGGAAAACAACTGATTGACAATCAGGTAAGTGGAAGCTTAATCGCTCAACAGGGGGTGTCCTATACTGTATTTCAAAACTAAACAAACGCCAAGTTGCTTCGCATGCAGATACATATCTGCAATCATAGTACATGTTTATCTCATCAACAATCTCATTACCCGCTTCGTCCATCGAAGTCTTATAGAACTCAGCAGTTACACGGTCATTGCCCTTGTTGACGTACTTGAAGAGATACTTGATTGACCGAGATTGGTTACACCACTCTACATTAATGTGAGCTTTGTATTTCAAAAGCAAGTACCTATTATGTGGTACAACATATCTATTATCCAACTCTATTCCATTCTTTTTTATTGTCTTCTTATCATCCCTTCTTCGGTACAACGGGTAACCATCTTGGTCAAAATGTGATGCATCAATGTATCTTTTTGGAAAATGCTTTTAACACTTCCCATTTGCCATGCACGGGGATTTAATTCTTGCCACACCGCATGGGCCGTGCAACATGAATTCTTCAACAGCTTGGTAATACTCAATGTCTGAATGCTTGTCGGGAATCTCGGCTGAAATGATTGTGTCCATAAAAGCCGGGTCGGCAAAGTCGGTGGTCGCTTGAAGAAACAATAATATATGCGCATGCGGCAGACCACGCTTTTGAAATTCAATCGTGTATATTACTGTCATAAAGGAAAAATATTGTAAGATATAACCTTCAGATAATAATATCTATTATTTTTAAAACTCCCAATTATATGCAATTTCAATACGCACCTGCCTTTACACGACCAAATAGTTTCCCATTTTTATTTCTTTGATTAAACAGTCTAGCTT
The DNA here is from genome assembly GCA_009835305.1 of Ipomoea purpurea. Lineage (NCBI taxonomy): Eukaryota > Viridiplantae > Streptophyta > Magnoliopsida > Solanales > Convolvulaceae > Ipomoea > Ipomoea purpurea. The sequence goes on from VALG01011636.1 coordinate 32,641, forward strand.
AAGTTTGAAAACACGGCAGACAATATCGGACGATCTTCCGCTTTCAAGTTTCTCTTCTCCACGAATCGTTGTATCTCGGGCCATTTAGGATTACATGTAAATGTAATAAAAAGATTTGGATAACCTATGAATCTGCAAATTGCCATGGCATCTTGATAGTTCTGTATCATGTATCTTGCTGCCTCCGTGAAACTTGATGGTAATATATTCCTTTTCCCTGTCGAGCTGGGTTGAACTTCACCGCGCGTAAGCGCATCAGAAGCCTTTGTACCCTCACACCTCAAAGCTTTTTGATTTGACCTAACCAATATAGAGCAACCTCGAAGACTCCACATAGTATACGCATCAACCAAGAATTTGGAGGAATAACCTTTTAGCATACATTATTGTGAGACCCATTTGACTTTCGTGGATACGCGAATTAAAAGTACTCTTTTGTGAAACACTTTTTCTGGCAAAATCTTGTTTGTGTACCAAGTGTTGCAAAATGTATATCTTCGTCGAAAACCATCCTCCCGTATGGAAATAAGATGGTATTGCAATGGTAAATGCCCGGGTTCTAATTCATTTATTCGTTTAAGCGCTTCCGGACTTACACTCGACAACAATATCCCGTTGACCCATGTACGGGTTCTATACCCACAATAAGAGCGCAAACCTCGGAAGTAGTCGTAGCGGCAAAGTCCTGGCATCTTTAGTCCTCTTTCCCTATTAATCTCATTCTAATCTGCGCTTTGAATTAGGACTGCATTAAACGATTGGCCATGTCGAAATGATTACCAACACATTGTTTCCATCAAGCACTTGATTTAATGTCATTTACTACCCACTATGCAATGCAGAACCATTGTTTTCGGCCCTAAACAAAAATGGATATATAATATAAATTCTTGATTAACCGACTATTTGGAAATGAAATTGCAGTACAACAAAAGAGTATACCTCAGAGATTCTAATCGATTTTCTATCTCATTTTCTGTATCGTGAATGTATAATTGGGCAAACTTCGGTTGATTGCCATCTGAAGGTAATAATCCGTTCGATGAAAATTTTTGACCATTTATATACGGAATATAGGGGCGATGTTCCGTTGTTAATAGTTCTGTCAATTGTCCCACCCATTCGACGTAAAGCAAACATACTGTTAATATGACCTTATATTCTTTAAAAAAAAAATTGTTTTTTCATTGGCTAAAGAATAAGTCATATAGCTTTTGAGGAGGCTTTGTCATAAATGGCAACTTTATTTTCCCATTGACGCAACACGCAGAGTATTTTGGCTTTCACGTGACTTTGATATGCTAGACCGTTCATTGTACTCAAAAAATGATTACAATTCCAAAGATACTCTGGATCACCCAAGATCAAAATAATAATCTAAAAAAAAAAAATATTAGTTACCATGATACTGTATTTTAGTGTAGTACATGTTTAATACCCTTTTATTGTAAAACATTTCATATGAACTCACCAACAATTGAGGGACTATTGTCATGCAAGGGTTCAACCAACTTTTGGAAAATCTGCAACAAATTTCGTATGGCGGAATGGTTTCAAATCCGCTCCCAAAAAATAACGGGAACTGGTCTTATAATTGGTTTCACTTGATAACGCAGCAATTACGTACATCCTAAAAAAAACAGTTAAATCCATTATAATTACAGTTGATAAATTTCTATAGATGTTAACAGCGTGACAGACATACATATATAATATTAAATAATAAGATATATTAGTATATAGCTGTACCGATCGCACTCCTGGTGTATATTTAAGTCCAAACCTGCAAATTTTGACGTTAAGATGTAAAGTGGTGCCGGTCGACAACATGGACCTTTGACCGCAAGTTGCTTTGAAAAAAAATAAATGTTAATAAGTCATTAAATTTGTATAATATATTTAGATCAAAAAGTTTTAAATTGACCAATTTATATTGTATAAGTATTAAAATATATTTGTAATGTATACATATATGTTTTTTTATTTTTTTTTATTTATTGTTATTATATATTATTATATTTTTTTTATATTTATTTTATTTATTTTTATTTACTTTTTCTATATCTATATTGTTTATTTTAATTTTAATTATTATTTTATTATTATTTTTTTTGAATTCTTCCATGTTACCTTTAGTTTTTATTTTGTTATTTTTTTTTTTTTCTTATATTCTTTTTCTTTTTCTTCTAACTTCTATTTTTCTTTTTTTATTTTTTTTTTTTTTTATTTTATTCTATTTTTTTTTTTTTCTTTTGTTATATCTTTGTTTTTCTATTTTCTTATTACTAACTATCTATTATTTTTTTTTATTTTATTTTTTATATTTTTTCATTTAGATTTATCATTTTTATTTTTTTTTTCACTATTCTCTCTCTCTTTATTTTTTTTTTTTTTTTTTTTTATTATTTTTTTTTTTTTGATTTTTTTATATATATTTATTGTATTTTTATTTTTTTTTTTGTTTTTTTTTTTTTTTTTGTTTTTTGTTATTTTATCTTTATTTTTACCTATGTTTTTATTTCATTTTATTTTTTTTTTATTTTATTATTTTCTTTTATATTTATTCTTTTTTTTTCTTATATTATGTGCTCTTACTCTTTTACTTCTATTTTTTTTTTTTTTTTTTTTTTTTTTTTTTTTTTCTATATATATTTCTTTATATATATTTATTTTTATTGTATATTTTATTTATTATTTATTATATTTATTTTATATCTCTATTTTCTATATATATATATTAATTTTTATTACTCTATTTTGTTTTTATATATTATTTTTTTTTTTCTATATTTTTTTTCTCTTTATCTTTTATTATCTTTTATTTTATATTTCTATATTTTTTTTTCCGTATTTCTCTGAAGCTTTCAATTTCTACATTATATCCTCATGTTTTTATTTTTTTCTTCTATTATTTTTATATATCTTTTTTTTCATATATTATTATTCTATATATATTTTTATATCTTATTTATTTCATATTATCTTTTATATAGGTACTATACAACTTTGAAAACACCACGTAAGGGGTGACTATTTGTGTGTATTTGTTGCTAATTTCTATTTCTTATTTCTTATTTATATTCTATTTCTTATTTTTATTCTTTTTTCTTTTTTTTTTTTTTTTTTTGTTTTTTTTTTCGATTTCTATTTCCTTGTTATAATAATTATAATATTATATATTTTATATTTTATTTATTATTTTTTTTTTTTTTCTATATTTTTGTTTTTATTTTTCTGATAATTTTTTTTATCAAACATTATTACTGATATTATTACTTTCATTTTTTTATTATTTTTTTTGTGATATCATTTTGATTTATCTTAATGTCTTAAGTTTTTTTTATAATTACGTTTTGATTTTCATCATAATTCTCATTTATTAATATTTATCTATTTAATTTATATTATAATAACTACTTATTTATTTATTTATTTTTGTTACTTTAAGTTTAACTAATTGAACTAATATTTAAAAATACCTTATTATATTTGTTTTTATTTTTTTTAATTTTAATTTTTATTAATTATTTTATTTTTATTAACATGATTAGAAATTATATCTTTTTTTTTTTTTGTCATTTTAATCTACACTGCTTAATCAAATATTATATTTATTAATATTTAATTATTTATTAATATTATAATTTATATTGCATAATTATACTCACAATTATCGAGCACCTACCTGCCATTACCTATTATTTTTCTTACCGCATTTTCCAGAATCTTCATACCTTTCTCTGTCTCTTCTTCGCGTTAGATGCACCCCAGTCCTCATTGTTCTCACTGTGGATTGTATATCCAAACATCTCCTAGGTAACTTCTACCCGTAAAGCCATTTTGCTCTATTCCAGATGTTACCTTGGGTATACCTCAATATCTAAGCGTTGAAGTGTCGTATTCTCAAATTTTTGATTTTCTACAACTCGAATAGTCCCTGTGGGGATCTATAACGAGTCGAAGAACAAACTACTACAAATTCTAGTATAATTTCCTATCCGGTAAGTAGTCTACACTGGAATCGCGTCATAATCGATTTGTATGAAACAATTTGCAAATTAAGAGTTAGATACAGTGAAACCTAACTTTGAGGGTTGTTTTAAACTACTAAGTCCCATTAAGTGTAGATATGAAAAACCTTCATTGTTAATCACATGCATCTGAATCTGAGAAAAAATGATATTAAACCAAAGTATCTATCTATCTTGGGGATTCGAAGTTTTTAAACTGTATTTTTCTGTGTTATTTTTCAAGAATTTGTTGTTGCAAATTTATTTTTCAAAGAAACGTATAATATTTTAACTCGGTAATTGTGGATGAAGAAAATTTGGTTTTGATTCTAAACCAATTCTTTTCCAGCTCTAAATCTTTTAAATTAGTAGTATGTGTTTACAAAATCGTATAGTTTGTGTATAACTAACAGAAAGTATAACTGAAAAAAGATGGATTAGATTTACCTTTGGTTGTTGCTTGAGCTTGCTCTCGAACCAATGTGGTTTGAAGATGTAAGTTTCCCATGTATCTAAAGAGATGAATTTCCAAGTTTAGGGATTTCTGTAAGGGTTTAACAGAGGTTATAAAAACTTGTTGTAAATAATACCAACTAGTCAATTAAATTTGCACAACCTTGAAATATTCATTATAATTGCTTTTGGAAAATACAAAGTTTTGATCAATAGTTAATGTATGTGGAAATATATCAGCTATTGATATTCTTAATAGTGTTTTGACTACTAAACTGTTATTCGATTTTTTGGATTCTAATAATAACCTATTTATCAAAATATGGTTTTGCAGTCCAATCACTCTAGAGTCTTTGATTAAAGACTACAATTTGGATGAAACTAAGTTGCTTGAGTTATATCAAAAGCAGTCTTAACTGATGAACCTCTGTTAATTTATAATAAAAAAAAAATGTGATCTGTTCAGAACATAATGGGAATTTACAAAATTGCTTACGATTGTACACAGATAGTGTTTACATTATAAAATGTTTATCAATTACGCATTACATGATATATAATTTTGGTTTATAAATTAAAAATATCTGATGTCTAAAATCAAAAATTTGCAGAAGTTAAAGACATTCAGTACTACACTAATAGTTCTTAGTAATCGTATAAAAAAGAGGATGAAAAAATACTCATAGGAACGGTTAATACGCCAGATGACAGATAAGTATCTTTCCGTTACCAATTCTGATTTAGTCTTACCAACTTGCATTCCTTTTGTGTGTATCATTCATTAGACACTGAACCCATCTAAATTTTTTTGCAAATCAGTGTAATCGTTTACATCAACTTTATCAGCTAACATTAATTAAGGAAGCCGTTGTAAAATCAACAGTCCAAAGCTGAAAGGGTAAATCCTAATCAGAACAAGTCCATAAATGTTCTTTCCAAATAAATCCATTTGTTACCAATACCCTTTATTTTAATCAAAACTTGTTTTTTAAGTGCATTAGAATGTATCAAGCAAATTTATTAAGGCCAGGAAGTTTTTCATAAAGATTGAATGTACTTAAAATGACAGAGATGGTAAGTACATAAACAGGACGATTTATACGCAATGATTGCCAATTTTATTCATTAACTAGACTAATAGTTAACCTTACTAAAAATCTTGTAATACTAATTACTTTTATGTTATATTAAAAAACAATGGTATAAACCTGTTTACATTTTTATTTATTGTGGACTAAATTTTTGATACAATGACAACTTGCTAATACTCTTTAATGTTAGTAATTAAATTACACAATGGTAAAATTAGATTAGAATTATTATTGGCTTAAATAGAATCTTACAAAATCTCTAGAACCAAAAATGACATTACACTAATGTACGAAATAACATCCAGTTTACTTAATACGAAAAAGTATCCTCCAAAAACCAGTGAAAGTAATCCAAATACTTGTTCTAATTTATCTCCACCTTCACTTTTTTGTCAATCTAATGCCAATTCGTTCATCTTGTGCTCCGCAACAGCCATCTAATTCATATTTTTTCCAACCATCTCTAAAACTTGTCCTATTTTCGTTGTGCCCCCTCACTCGCAAAAAAATCTGCAAAAAGAATATAACAAAGCA
>VALG01011638.1:2528-74572 GCA_009835305.1 Ipomoea purpurea
ATGTTTTAATTTCTCTCAATTATATAACAAAATTACTTAAGGATACTATTGTAAGTTATTTTTTTCCTAGGACAAACAGCAAATACTATATTGCTTAGAATTTGACTTGCATTGTATAGACAATTCTAAGTCTTTAGACCAGGTTTTTTTAAAAAATAATGCATCAAATACCTAAAATCTCATAATTTTTTTTTAAAGGGAACTAAAAACAGTTTTCCTATATTTGATTCTTAAAAAAAATTGGTTTTTTTTATATGAAAGTTATATATAGTATTATACACTTAGATGTATAACTACACCCTAAACTGTATACTTTATTGTTAAAAAATGTCTTTATTTTTTATGACATACTATAATACACTTAGAGTATCTTGCATGATACTTAAACAAACAACAAGTTAACACCACAACTTAGAAAAAAAATAAAATAGTTTTTAAAAAAATGCAACAAATATCTAAAATCTCATAATAGTAGACCAGAAAAAGGAACTACAAATAGTTTTTCTATATTATTCTTAAAAAAAATTGTTTTTTATATGAAAGTTATACAATATGTATTTATTACAACTTTAGATGTTAAGTACACCAACCAAAACTGTACACTTTATTGTTAAAAAAAAGTCTTTATTTTTTATGACATAACTATAAATACACTTAGAGTATGCTTGCATGAATACTTAAACAAACACCAAAGTTTAACACCACACTTAGATAAAAAATATAATAATTTTAAAAAAAAATGCATCAAATATCTAAAATCTCCATAATAGTAGACCAGTCAAAGGGAGAGAGAACTAAATACCAGTTTATATACTGAAATAATATTATTTTTTATATGAAAAGTTTACTTATACTTAGATGTATAAAAAGTATACGCCCTATAGAGTAGACTTTATTGTAAATAGATTATTTATTATGAAATAAATAATACTATAATAATATATAAAAGAATATATGAGAAGAAGATATCCTTAAACAAACCAACAAATTAACACACATATATTATATAAAAAAGGCTATATAATAAATATATTATAATATATATATTAATATTATGATACACTGTATCTATAGTTAATACCTTTAGTTGAAAGGGAACTGAAAACCACTAATTGTCTATGTTTGTATTGTTTAAAAAGTTTGGGTTTTAATATGAAGATATACGTAGTATTATACAATTCGATGTTCTAGATTGATAACTTAAAAAAAAAAAAAAAAAAAAAAAAAAAAAAAAAAAAAAAAAAAAAAAAACTCCTCATGATTTGTTAAATTGGAAGCTGTAAAATGACTCATTATAATAGTTGACTGTTACAAAATTGGGGGTTTTCAATGTCCCTTGGAGCTTTGTATTGTAAAATAACTATAGTATATAAATTATTGTCTTTTTTTTTTTTTTTTTTTTTTACTAAATATTGAAATGTAAGGTGAATTAATGAACGAAAGGAGTTTCTAAAGTTTATCCCCATGTGTAATATGTATCTGTTTACAAATGAGTATTGTGAATTTGAAACAAAAAAAATCACTCCTATTCTTTGAAAGTGAAGTAATTAATTCGAACCGCCTGTAATCAAATTATTTCAAAGACTACATATACAGATGAGTTGAACTAATCCCTAACACTAAAAATATACCCCATGTGGTATAATGTTAAGCTGTTTACATCCTAAACAACGAAAGGGGGGTTTCTAAAGTTATATCCCCCAATTGTATATGTACCTGTTTACAAATAGTAATTATGAATTTGAAAGCACTTTTGAATTTGAAACAAACAAATCACTCTTTATTTCTTTGAAATGAAGTATTACATCTTGAAACCCTGTATCTAATTATTTCAAAGCTACATATACGGATGAGTTTGACTAATCCTACACTAAAAATATATTAATACATCGTTGAAAAAAAATTAGATCTGCAAATAACTTTTACACCAATGCCCAAAATCTGTGGAAAAAAATACATTTTTATAACTATATCTGGGGTTAATATGTGCTGCAAAAAGATAGGACACAACAAACACCATTCAAAACACAATTTGGCATTAGAATTTGATTTCATCATTTGTCATATTTAGCAAATGTATACAAGGCAGTAATCTCCTAAAAAAAAATTCTGAGTTTAGGAAAATTTTGGAATCCAGCTATTTAAGAACAGATTAAGTACAACACACTTTCATGTAATAACAATCCCTTATAGGAGCCACACCTCACACGTACACTAATTAGAGATGATGAATTGTTAAGCAAAACAATGGCATCAGAATTTTGAGTCATCATTTGCCAGAATCTGGGAACAAATAATTTAGTAATCTCATTCAAAAAAATAAGGTCTGACAATATCGGGAATACATGTATTTAATTAGTACATAAAGTGGCACACACCAATAGCAATTTTCAAGAAAAACTGAAGAGTCATACTATAATTACTCAACATCAAAAGACAAATATAATTCACACAGTTCATAATTCATGTATATCAAACACAGCATATCATATTGCAAATTACACACCTTTTTCAGAGCAATGAGGCAAATTAAAACTTCTACAATCATAGGCACAAAGAGGAAGCATTCGCTACAACAAAAAGGTACACAAACAATTAAAATCTTACTTGACTTTTGCTCCATTACTGTCAACAACTTGGATTGTTTACTATATCCTATTTCAAATGATGCATCACACACTTTCTGTCCCTGCAAAACACATTTAATTGACAAATAAGTCAATTTGTTTTACAAAATATGAGGACACTAAATCTAACAATTACACAAGGTAAAAAATTCTTGAAATGTGACTTCTAAAACAGAGGCTAAATGCAGCTAGCTATTATAAATTTCAGCTATTAATTACGGAACTAATCAGCATGTCTTATAGAAATTGAATATAAATCATTTCAAATCAGCAAACTAGATCTAAACCTTGACAAATTATGAGAAATCTTAGATATACTATAGCTTATATTTGTTTCTGGACTTCCGGTGTTTTGGACGGATCATCTCGGTAGCTCATCCACGGAAGCATTGGGGTGTTGTGAGTGTGTTTTGGTGTTCACGCGAGCAATTGCTGACGTCCGAACACATGTTAGATGGTTAGAGAGAACAAAACCCCTAAAGATCGAAGAATAGGATTATAATCTATTGTTATCTGGCTGATATTAGGCAGTGAAATCGGTAAAATTTCCCATGATGGTAATTCGAAACGAAAAACTAAATCGAAGAAACAACTGAAGATTTCATTGTCTATAAGTTACATTTTTGGTTTGTACCCCATCCCGAGCTACAACCAAAAGAGTTCTCCCGCAAACCCAATCAAGATACTGTCGACGACATGCTTGCAGCAAGCTTTCGGACAGAGTGATGAGATGTAAGGAGGAAAGGCGAGAGAGACTACGAAGGCGAGTGTCTCCTGACCGAAGGTGAGAAGGCGGAAGGATGCGAAAGGTCGGGTAGGGTTAAGAAGTGAAGGCTGGATCCGATTTTATTTCCGGGTTTTCGGTCGGGTTTGAAGGGTCGAGTTTGGTGGGTCAGGATTAATGAGAGGTTTAGTGGTTGTTGGGTAAGTATTGTGTTTTTACCTTAGCTTGGGCCCTTATTTTTACCAACTTTGAGTATGTTTAGTACAATGAATGTAATGAATTAATTGTTGTGTAATTGCATTAATAGAATATCATAAGAATACTTTATGTGGTCCAAATATTATTTGAGCCAGCAGTAATACACAGATTCTAAGATTCCATGTATATTAGATACGTTTTTTGAATAATATTCATAGAACCTGCTATTTTTTGTCCCTTATTCAATAATTACTTTTAAATTTGAACGTACATCCTTTATAAATATATTTTTGCGAAGTAATATTAGAAAAAGTTGTTGTTGTAATGGAATGACTAATATAAAGGCTCTAATAAATAATTCTAAGAATCATCTTTGATTATTATTGCAATTTTCGTATTGATGAGAAGCAATTGTTTACATAACAATATACTTTCTATTTAGGGTGCAACACACATGGTGGACCTTTGGTACATGAATAATTCATCATATCTTATGTTATTAGCTCTGCATTGATAATTATACTTGGACATTTATGTTGTATAATGTTGGTCTAAATTACTTAACTTTAGCTTACCATAAATATCTCAAAGAATTTAGAAAAAAAAATCTCACCCAAACAAATGCTGACCGCTCAGTTTGAGACGAAAAATGCTTCAAGTATCCCTAGAAGACTTTCAACTGGATGTTGTTCTACTCAAAAATATTACACCGAATGAGTACTATAACAAACAGAAAACTATTACATATTATAGCGGATGTACATTTACAGATTTTCAAATATCCCATATATAATGTTTTTTTAGTTAGTTGTTTATTTTATTTTTGAATCTATTTGTTATTACGATTTTGTGTTTAACTTAAATATTTTATCTTTGTGTGACAAAGGTAACTTGCAATATCACACTTAAGTGGGCCCAGAACATAACACAAAAATTCGGCTCTAACAATCAACAGGTTTTTATTTTTGGGACCACTTTAGCAGCTCAATTATCTGCCCGTACCTAACATGCTATGATTAACTGGTAACTTTCTATACAGATCATCCAAAAAATGTAGCGTTTTAATTTATTACGTTGATACTATAGCTCAAATTTGCTATGAACTTTGACCCAATAGTTTAACACACAACATAAAGTACCAAGGGCGACAACCGTTCCAGGACATATCGGAATGTTAATAGTGGATGGCAAACAAAATCCTAAGACGGTACTAATTGTTGTAGTATTAAACCTTCACATGCCCGTAAATAGGGACTTGCTATTAGCGTGAAGAAGAATCTCTTCCTGCACCGATGATAGGCAACAGATAATTGTTCAACCGGTATTCGTTAATTTCTTGTATATATGCTTTCATGTAAGTTAGTAATATAGGGATATTTTAAGCCTTTTATTTCATTTTGTTAACTTTTTTTTTCCAAACTCTCATTACTTATTCTAATTTATTATATTCTTAGAAAATGCTTAAATTATCCGCCATATTTCATTCTATCAAATATCGCCTTGCCTATCAAAAGCAAGTATTACTGCTAAAAGTTTGGTTATAAATTGATGTACTACAACTAAGCAGAACAACGATATTGCTCCACGACCTGCCGGTTTTGCTAATGGTACGTTGGCACCAATATAAATTATAGTAGTTGTTGCGCAATATTAATACGCGCATCATAGATATTTGCCCGTTTAATGGCAGTTGAATATTGTGTTTCGGAGACTACAGAATACTGTGACCCATTGTGTGGCGTATTTTGGGTTGAGGAGAGACCAAAGTAAAACAGTAACTAATCACCGTGATTTTCCATGTGTTGCAACAGTGGTAAAATTAAGTTGCCCACATTACGCCTTGCCACCCAAAGGTATCAGCGATCTTTTTTTCCGCCAAATGTGAACTATCTAGGAATTCTTACAAACATCCAAGGACCCTACAACAACATGTTTTGGCTTCACCATCATGGGAAGGTAGGGTGACCAGGAGCCGTGAAACAAGGGAGGCGGACCCTTGTATTCAGTATTAAAAGATGGAGCAGAAACTATCATTTTAGATGGGGGGGGGAAGTTCCCCCTTTTTTAAAACTTCGCACAAGAAGGCAAAGCCACCACGTTTTGCCCCAACTATTAAACATATACGACACAAACAAATGAACAAATAAACCATATCAATGCTGTGAGGGAACAAAATCTTGGCTTATTCATGTTATGATTATTTTTGTTTAACCAATTATATAAAGTATATTATTCATTTTTCAGAATTAAAATGCAGGGAATGGTTCTAATCAAGATGACAATTGCATATAGACAATAGTAAATGTCATATCAGGTGAGTTGGATCAAAATAATATCTTGGTTAAGTCAATTTTTCCCGTATGGCTTAAGTCAGAAATGGATAGAAATCAATGCGTGAAGTCAAGATAAAATTTGCTTAAGGGCAAGCGCAAGAAAAGATGCTTAGGAGCATACAATTTACTGAAAGTGTCTGAGGTAGCCTGCAATTAAGTAGTTTGGAGATCTTGATACCCAGTATAGGTGAGCGTGACATTGTCGTTCAAATTAAGGGGTTGGCCAGCTACAAAGAATAAGTAAATTAAACCATCCCCTAATTGGCCAACTTCAAATACCCATTGTTGTTTTCCATATGGTGAAGATGGTTATAAGGAAGACATTGCCTTCTCTAACGATAAAAGGGCCAAGCGTGGTGGTGGGCGGCAGACAAAGGATTAGTCCAAGGGAATTTTTTTGTTATCGCTTACAATCAAGAAAAGAGGTTGTCAGTATAATACTACATGCGAAGCGGTTATTCCAACAATTTGTTTTTGACGATAATACAATGGTTGAGACAAGAAGACTCATCTATATAAGAACACACCAAAAAAAGCTTACGTTGTGAATCATATAGTGGGTTGACCGATGCTTTAACTAGGGTGAAATATAATCCGGCAACTCAGGGGCGGAGGATAATTCTACCATCGAGTTTCACCTGGCGGAGCAAGGTACATGATACAAAACTACCACGATGCCGATGGCTATTTGGTAGATGGATTGGATATCCGGATTTATTTATAACTTTTACCTGCAACCCAAAGTGGCTTGAGGTGCAACGTTTTCCTTAATGACCGTAGTTTGAAAGCTGAGGACAGTCCGGACATAATTCGCAGGTTGTGTTAAGATGAAGCTCGATTCCTTTATAGCCGATTGTAGAAAGAAGCAACTGTTTGGATCGGTTGCTGGAGGTAAACGCCTACACATTTTTTTAAAACTATTTTATCCTGTTAAGATTGTTCTTTCTAAATTATATTCATTATTTATTTCACAGTTATATATACCATTGAGTTCCAAAAAAGAGGTCTTCCGCATGCACATATATTGCTGCTTTTTGGAAAAGAAATGAAGTTAGTGAAGTTGGAGCTTTAGACAAAATAATTTCAGCCTGAGATACCTGATGAAAATATGGATGTAGAATATTACAAAGCGGTTGAGGAATTTATGATGCATGGGCCATGCGGAAAAACTAGGTTGAATTCTCCGTGTATGGTGAAAGGAAGATGTTCAAAATATTTTTCCAAGAAATTTTTGGAATGTTCTACTTTTGATGATGAAGGATATCCCTTATATAGGACGTCGAGAAAATGGAAGGATAATAATAAAGAATGGCATTGTCCTTGGACAACAGGTATGTTGTACCGCACAACAGACATTTATTGCTTAAATACAAGGCTCATATAAATGTCGAGTGGTGCAACCAGTCCCGTTCAATCAAGTACCTTTTCAAATATGTCAATAAGGGACACGACAGGGTAACAGCCGAGTTCTACAAAACCAGCAATGATTCAGATGTTGGAAAATCTGTAGATGAGATTAATACTGTACTATGACTGTAGGTACATATCACCCCTGCGAGGCTGTATGGCGGTTGTTTGGCTTTGATATACAGCTTAAGGCTCCCTCAAGTGGAAACGGCTAAGCTTTCACTTACCCAATCAACAAAGTGTGATTTTGGCGATGATGATCCAGTTGAGAACATTGTGAATAGACCAACTATAGCACAAAGCATGTTCTTGGAATGGTTTGAGGCCTAATAAGACATTTCCAAAGGCAAGAAAGATGACTTATGTTGAGATTGTCAACGGAATTTTTGTGGAAGAAACAACTACGAAAATGGCAGCCAAGGAAAAAAGGATTCGCAATAGGAAGGATTTTTTACGTCCCACCAGGCACTGGGGAAATTTTTTATTTAAGATGTTTGTTGAATAAAGTTTGTGGTCTACATCTTTTGCTGATATAAAAAAATTGTGAATGATGTGCAATATGATTCATTCCGAGATGCGTGTTATGCTAGAGGCTTAGTTGATGATGACAAAGAATATATAGACGCAATAGAGGAAGCAAGTCATTGGGCTTCTGGAGATAAGTTGAGGAGGTTATTTGTTACACTGTTAATGACCAGCTGTATAGGTAAACCTGAAGCTGTGTGGGATGTCGTACATTTGTCTGAAGATGCACAATATCAAGTTCGGAAACAATTGCAAAATTCAGGTACACACAATTATTCTGGCTATATCTTTTGCATTTTATTTACAGTTATTTTTAAAATAACGTAATAAAGCAAAACACATTGGTATTAACTTAATGGTTCAAATCACTGCAGATTCTATGTTGAATGACAATCAGAAGATGAATTTTGCGTTAGTTGAGATTGAAAAATTGTTATCAATGATGGGAAAGAGTCTTAAGGACTTTCCAGAAATGCCAGTTGCAGATTTTGAGAAATATAATGTAATATCAAATAGGTTGATACAAGAAGAATTGGCATATGATCGTGTTTGCTCAGGAGAAAGAGAATAATAATTTGGTTAGTCAACTGACAGATGAGCAAAAGGTAATATACGAGGAGGTGTTAACAGATATTGAAAGCAATGCTGGTGGTTTTTCTTCGTTTATGGATATGGTGGTACTGGTAAGACCTTCTTGTGGAGAGCACTTTCATCCGCTTTAAGGCGAAAGGGTGAAATTGTTCTAAATGTTGCATCTAGCGCATAGCTTCTCTTCTGCTACAGGTAGTCGAACGGCACATTCTAGGTCGCAATACATATATCTGTTAATGAAGATTCCACTTGCAACATAAGACAAGGCACCCCGTTGGTTGAGCTTATTATGCAAAGCAAGTTAATAATATGGGATGAAGCTCCAATGTGCACAAGTTCTGCTTTGAAGCCCTAGACCGAACTATGCGTGATTTATTGCGCTCCACAAATCCAAGAAGCTGTGAAATGACATTTGGTGGTAAACAGTTGTTTTAGGTGGTGATTTTAGACAAATTCTTCCGGTTATTCCAAAGGGCACAAGGCAAGATATTGTTGGATCGAGCATAAATTCCTCATACCTTTGGAGATCATGCAAAGTATTTAGGCTAACAAAAAATCTACGCCTACGAAGTGTAAAATCGCAACTAGAGACCAAAGAGATTGAAGAGTTTGCAAACTGGATAGCAGATATAGGTGACAGGAAAATTGGAAATACAACGGATGGTGACGCAGAGTTAACAATTCCAGATAAGTTTCTATTTAAATGTGGATGGTGATATTATTTCTACGATTGTTGATAGAATTTTCCCGTTGTTTAGAAGCGCTAATGGTGATTTATCATACCTTGAGGATAGTGCCATATTGGCGCCAACATTGGATGTGGTAGATATCATTAACATACATGAATGATCAAAATCCATGTGAAGCTAGGACTTATTTGAGTTGTGATTCAGTTTGCAGTCAGATTCTAATGCAGATATGTTAGCGGATTTGCACACTCCAGAATTCTTCAATGGTCTGCGATGTTCTGGTGTTCCTAATCATGCATTGACTTTGAAAATTGGGTCACCCGTTATGCTCTTGAGAAATATTGACCACACTCTTGGCTTATGCAATGGTACAAGATTGATTGTAACAAAGTTAGCTGATCACGTGTTGGAAGCAAAAATAATGGGTGGTACAAATGCAGGTACTACAGTTTTGATTCCAAGAATGTCACTAACACCGTCAAATCCAAGATTGCCTTTCAAATTCCAACGAAAGCAATTTCCTTTGATGCTATCTTATGTCATGACAATAAATAAAAGTCAAGGACAAACGCTCTCAAGAGTGGGATTGTATTTAAAAAGACCAGTCTTTAACCATGGGCAAATGTACGTAGCTGTTTCAAGAGTTAGTAACCCTACGGGTTTAAAAGTATTAATTTGCGGAGAAGATGTAACATGTCTTAGTAAGACAACAAATGTTGTGTATAAAGAAGTCTTCAACAATGTTTAATCAATTTTCAATTTTGTGGAGATTTTTAATATATTACATTTCTTAAGATTTAATACATACTGTATATTACATAAAATATACATGATGGCCGTGTATCACACGGGTGCAACTACTACTGAGAATAATAAGTAAATCTACCAAATTACATTATTTGTATTTGAAGCTCGAATGATCTTTCATTTCTCTATTGAATGGGAAGGTATCCATCTAAGCTTGTAATAACATCCAAATATCCATCGAAACTTGTAATGTCAGCCCATGGCCCAATGGCAAACACTATTTTGTATTTTCAGTTTCGAGGCTTTTCGTCTTTTGATATAAACAATTTCGACTTCAAATTTAATTTGTAAAATAATTTGCGATCCAAATTTTCTATAATATTATTAGTAAATTTGTTTTTATGTCTAACTGTAAAGAATGTATTGTTATTCTAACAATCTGTATTGTAAACATTTCTACTTATGATTAATAAATTAGTTTTTTATTTTCAAAAAAAAAAAAAAAAAAAGGATCACATATGAATACTGTGCCCAGATTAAATATATAAGGTGTGTCGGTCTAAAGTTTTAGGTGCGTGGTTTTCCTTCTTAAAATGTGTCAGTTTTTTAATTGAGAACTTAAGGTGCGTCAGTCTAAAGCTTTAGGTGCGTGATTTTCTATGAAACTATATGCAAATTCAAGTCAAATCAAATATTTCAATCAATTAAAAAAAAAGGAGACTAAAACTACAGTAATGTTTCAAATTTTAATACTAAATCACAATGTTTTGTTAAAATTGTAGGAAGACGCAAGTGTTTAGAATTTACTTGTCATTGATTATAAGTTTAGTTTGAGAGCCCACTTAATTAATTATAAGCAAGCAAGCAGCTTTCCATCCTCTCTCAAATGAGCAAATGGCATCAGTATTATGATGATGGACACAATTCTTTCGTGGAAGTTATTTAGGGAAAACATATTTGTAAAGCTTTTGTCCTATATATTACAATAAATTCTTCATTAGGAAATTGAAATAGATAAAGCATTATAAACATACTCACATACCAACTGCATTTACTTTAAATTTGTTTTAAAAGATTTTCATTTATCTATTTTTAAAGATTTTCTTTTAACATTTATTAGGAAATCTACAATGGTTTTATAATTTTTTTTAGGCGATTTGTCTAGATTATTTACCAAGTTAGAGCAAAAGAAAAAGGAAAAAAAAAAAACACAAAAGTTTATGGAAAAAAAAAAAATCGTGATCACCAGTTATGCCTAGCTAGCGCATGACAGAAAGTCATGGATATGCGTGACTTTATTTATTTTTTCTTATTCCTAATAAAAATTCATGTATCAGTAATAGAACTCATTTAAATTTTATCAACTTTATGACGCCAAGTGAATTAAAAGAAAAAAATAATAATAAAAATCGATCATTTGATGAGCCTTATATGCACCCACCGGGCGAGCTCATTAAACTTCTCGTGAGTTTTTTTTTTTATTTAAAAAAAGAAAAAAGAAAATACCTTTTCCCTTTTTCCTCCACATGCAAATTTATACGAAATTTCACCAAAAACCTCTCAACAACAAAGCTCTTAGTATCCATATTTCTCTCTATAAAATAAATCTTTTTCAAAGTCAATAAAATCACAACAAATTTTTTATTATTATTTATAGATTAGAATGGATAAATTGTGCGTGGCAAATGTACATTATTATTAGAATGTGGTTAAGTGATTTGCGTGAGTGAGCAGGCAATTGATTAGTCAAAAGTTGTGGATCAGTGAAATACTCCAAACTCCTACGTTTTAACGACTTCTTAAACACAACTTTACGAAAAGTATTATTTTTATTTAAACTTTCCTACCAAATATCAAAAAAAAAAAAAAAAAAAAAAAAAATATATATATATATATATATATATATATACCACGAAGTGTTTCGGGTCTTTCTCCATCCACCTTACAGTTTGTGTTCACCGACTAATCCCCGCTCGCTCTGAGAGGCATGAGAGCTGACCTAGGGGAATCAGTCGGTGTTCACAGACTAGTTCCCGCTCGCTCTGAGAGACATGAGAGCTGGCCCAGGGGAATCATCACTTGTAAAAACCGAACTCAGGGGAATCAATTGGTGTTCACCGACTAATCCCCGCGCACTTCGAGAGGCATGAGATGCTAGCCCAAGAGAATCATCACTTGAGAGACCGAACTCAAGAGAATCAGTCGGTGTTCACTGACTAATCCCCGCTTGCTTCGAGAGGCATGAGAACTGGCCCAGGAGAATCATCACTTGTAAACACCGAACTCAGGTTTATCCCAAAATCTTCCCCACAAATAGAGCTCATTTGTCACTTGCACAGTTGAGCTACCCCAATTGGTTAAAATGAACCAAATATCATATTGTGTTTGTGATAAAATCATACCAATTATTTAAAAATCATAGTAATCCTTTTGAAGTGAATAAAAGAAATGTTAATCAGTTACAGTAATAGCTTGTAATTTGTGTTTACTTTCTTGTATATTTATAGTCTCTTTTTTTTTTTTTTGGGCAATTTTATTTTTTTTCCTTTTCTTGTTTAAGTTGGTAACATCGTTAAATGGTACTGCTAAACATAACTTATTATTATGCTTATTATGCTTATTTTTTTAGTATTTACCATTTTTCTTGATTTACCTTTTTTTCCTCAATGTACTAAATTATAAAAAGTGTCAAATTGGCCGTTTAAGTCATATGAATATTGCAATTGGGTCCCCTAAGTAAAAAAAAAAGTATCATTAAAGTATCTTAAATTGATAAAATTGTTCAATTAATTAAGTCCAAGTTGATTTGTTAATCAGGTTAAATCTATGTGGTGTTGACATATGTTTTTTTTATTTTTTAAAAACATCTTTATTTTTAAAAGTTAATAATTTAAAAAAAAAAAAAAAAAAAAAAAAAAAAAAAAAAAAAAAGAAGAAGAAGAAGAAGGAAGCAACCACTAGCTGTCTGCGCCGGACAACCGGAGGTTGTATTCTTCACAGTCGTCTTCCTTAACGATTGTCCGGCGCAGACAGCTGGTGACTGTTTTTTTTTTTACGCAGTAATAATTTTTTTTTGTATATAAATAATATTTTTAATTTTTAATAAGAAAATTAAAAAGTAAATAAAAATAACATATGTCAACACCACATAGATTTTAACATGATCAACAAGTCAATTTGGACTTAATTGAACAATTTTACCAGTTTAGGAGACTTCAATGAATTTATTTATTTATTTTTTACTTAGGGGCCAATTTCCTTAAATTATTTATATTGGAGATGATTGGTAAATAGCTGTTAGTTGATTTGGTTAGTGATTTGACTATTTGATAGCATTAGCTGATTGAAGAAATTATTTGATAAATTAGTTGTTAGTGATAGCTAAATGCCTAATATATATGTAAAATAAATTTATCAAAAAAAAAAAGCTAATTGAAAAAGTTATTTTGACCAACTTTTTGAATTTTAGCAGTTTGAAGCAATAAAACGTAAAAAAAAAAAAAAAAAAAAAAAAAATAAAATAATAATAATAATAATAATAATTGTCAAATAAACTAAAATTGATTGATAAGCTAAGGCTAACACTATCCATGCAAATCTCTCACACTTCCAAAAATGGATCACACCTCCATATCATCTCTTTTGCAAATAATTTAATATTCACACTACATCCCTACAAATTCAACCAACTTTCAAAAGTGGGTCTCAATTTCACATCACTTTAAAAAATTAATATCTTTTTCTCAATAAATATTATTTTCTCTTCAACATTATTAATTTATATCAATATATAAATTATATTTAATATTAAAATAACAAAAATGAAAATCTAAAACAATTTTTTTTATTTAAAATGTCATTTTAAAAATCTAATTTAAAAAATACTAAAGATCTAAAACTTAATTCTTACAAATCTGAAACGTAATTTTTAGACATTGAAATCTAAAACATTAATTCTTACCCCAAAAGACTGAATCCCAGCCTAAGGGCCCCCCACCTCCGACCCGACAGAGCTTGTGGGAAGAATGGAAATCACGGTGACTCAATGGGTTAGTAGGCAGGGCCAAATTCCGGGCGCACAAGGAATCTGCCACTTTGGACATAATTCCCACACTGTCGCTGCCGAGGTTCGAACCTTGGTCTCTTTACCCCAAATACTACCCACTAAAACATTAAATCTAATTTTAGTTTACGTATATAACATAAGTTTTAACACGTAATTTTAATTTACGTTAAATCTAAAATGTAATACTAAAAATTTAAAACCTAATTTAAAAAAAAATAATTTAAGAAATATTTTTATTATGTATAGATATAACCGAATGCAAATTATACACGATTTGAATTGTAAAACTAAACCTCAAAATTAATCTTACAAATTCAAAGTAATTGAAAACATTGAAATCACTAAAATTAAACAAATTACAAATACGAAAACACTTAATGAAGGGCAAAAACAGTTGTACGATAAACAAATGAAAAAGTTTTTAGATGAATAAGTATGATGAAATTAATTTATATACATTGTATTTCTAAATCAATGAAAAGTTATGTACTCTTTTAATATAATTATTTTATTAAATAAAGAATAAAAAACTCTACGTAACAATAAACAAATAACAAAAAAATAAAATAATTAAAAAATTATATTAAAAAAAAAACAAAAATATATATTAATGCCATGTAAGCTTGCAAAGGGTGAAAATTGCAGGGTATAATTTTATTTAATTATTTATATTGGCGTTTTAGAAAGTAGCATTGGGTATTGCTTGAGAATTTATAGAGGTTAGGTGAGGCGCTTTCTGGTTTGGGTAGGAGGAAGGCTTTTGAAAAGGAAACAAAAGTATTTGAATCTTAATAGCAAAGAAATATATGACACTCAATTTAGTACTCTGTATCTCGTGGATTCAAATAGGGGTGGGATAGCCAGGCCCCTTCGTAGGGCCTACGGCCTGCCTATTTAAGCCTACATAGGCCTGGCTTTTTTTAGTAAAAAAGGCCAGGCTTGAGCCCATTTTGAAGCCTATTTAACTAAACAGGCCAGTTCTATTTATACTAAGCTCGGCTTTAGGCCTACAGGCCTAGCCTATTTACACCATATATATATAATTTATTGTTTAATCTTATAGTTAGTATATATTCTATTTATACTTAATATATTTATTTACAATATAATTCAAGTATATATAATTATCAAACCCTAACCTCCACTCCAAAATCGCATTCTAAATTCGTATTCAACTATAAACATTGTTTGTTCATCCTATTATAAGTGTTCTTATTGTTTAATGTTTTTACTGTTAAATATTTAATGAAGTGTTCACGAACTTAATTATATGAGTTGATTGTTAACTATTTATGAGATTATATAGGATGACAATCAAATAATACATTGAATCGTTCCTAAACAGTTAACAGATGTTGAAGTTGTGATTGTTTTATTATTTTTATATTTTAACTATTCAATGTTCTGCATATTGTGGCGGATATACTCGTATGTCGTTAATATTTTATTTTTTATTAGTTATGTCTATTTCTTAAATTATATAGGAAATACTTATTAAAGTTTTCAAAAAGGCTTAATATATAGATTTTAATAGGCTCAAAGCAGAGTTACTTTGAACCCTTTTTAAATGGCCTACATATTAAACAGCTTTTAAAAAGCTTCAGGCCAGGCCAGGCTAATTTAGGGCTCAGGCTTGAGCTAACAAAAAGCCTACATACAGGCTCAGGCCAGGCCAAGCCTTAGATTTTCATAACAGGCCCGGGCCTAATTTTAAAAGCTCGGCTCGGCTCGGCCTATTTCCACCCCTAGATTCAAAAGTAATTTTCATTTATAGAATGGAATAACTTTTAGAAAATGTGTCATTATTTAGAAAGTATTTTCATTTCTCGTGTTTAGCTGCACAATAGAAAATTCTCTTTGTGTGTTTTGATTTATATTTCAGAAAATGAAGTACAATTGTATAATTACATTTTATAAAATTAATTATTTTATTTAAAATATAAAAATATTTATAATAATATTTATTTTTAAAAATAATAATATTATTTACTAAAAAGTTAAAAAAAAAAAAAAAAAACAGCGGTAACCAGTACTTAGTCTATGGTTTCCGGCAATACCAAAGAGCACGGAACAATGTTCACCGCAAATCAAAGTATCTCAATCGCGATCCGGAAAATGACCTTTCTCTCAAAAAAAAATGGAAAGTCATTTTCCACCAAAATAACGACATTTTACTTTTACTAAGAAAGTATAATAATTTAGGGCATCTTCAACCCAAAAAACTAAATATGCACCAAATTTTACACAAAAATGAATATTTCTAGTATATTATTACACTAATTTTTTTTCATCTTCAATCCATTTAGACCAAATTATACTCCTACAACTAAAATAATTTGTATTCTCATAAAAAAAGTTTATATTTATACTTTTATTACTTAAATATAATATAGTTGTAATTTAATGTAATTTAATCAATTAAACATTAAGTATGTTTTACATAATTTAATTTTTAATTTAAATTATATTCAATATTAGTATTGTTTTAATCGTCTTGATGATATCTTTCAAATGATATAATTTTATTTAATAATATTATCATTTATTTTTAAACATTTAAAAAATATGTAAATAACTAAATATATATAAAAAAAAGGGGAAAAGTTGTCAAATAGGCCCTCAAACTTTTGCTAAAGAGTTAATTAGACCCTCTAACTTTTTTAAATGTGCAATTACACTCATGAGCAATGCATTTTGATGCAATGAAGCCCAAATATAGGTAAATAACCTGCTATTATAGGTCATTAAAGATCGACGTATTTTCACAAAAAGTGACAAGTCCGACGTATTTTCCGACAATCGGTGGAGAAGCAACCTAGATTTGGGTTGCCTTCTCCGGCTACACCATAAATGGCGTTGGATGAATAGTGCAGCGCCATATTTGGCGCTGCACTGTTCATGCGGTGCCATTTTTTTTTTTTTTTTTTTTGTGTAATGGCGTATTGGTTGGAGAAGGGGCATGTCTTTTTTTTTCTTTTTTTTTTTTGATGCAATGGCGTGTTCTTTGGAAATGGTCTTACCTTCAAAGAAAAAAAATAAAATATTTATATACTATCAAATAATATACATTCAATAAATAAATAAATATTACATTTTATTCATGTCAAAGGAAAAATTTTACTCATTAAGATGAGTTTAGGAAATACATAATTGATTGAATTGAATAACCAACAGATAAGATTACAAGATATACTACTAGTGAATGGATCCTATACGGCTAAGGACAAGGTCAATATAACAAATATTGACTTATACTAATAATATATAACATATGCTAATACTCCCCCCTCAAACACAAGGTTGTAGCGCAGCAACATTGAGCTTGGCACGAAGATCCCAAAGCGTTGCACAGCTAGCGGGTTTGGTGAAGATATCAGCCAGCTGATCTTTCGTTGAGATAAAATTGACTTTAAAATCCCTAGAGGATCACGAACGAAATGATAATCCACCTCAACATGCTTAGTCCTCGCATGAAATACCGGATTAGCGCAAAGATAAGTGGCGCCTAGATTGTCGCACCACAGGGTAGCCGGAGTCCCCGAGTGTAATCCAAGCTCACGTAGTAGGGATACTACCCAGGTTACCTCCGCAGAAACATCCGCAAGGCCTTTGTACTCGGCTTCAGTGGAGGACCTGGCTACAGTACATTGTTTCCGAGACACCCAAGAAACGAGATTGGTCTCGAGGAAACTGCATACCCACTTGTAAATTTCCGATCAATCGGGCAGCCTGCCCAATCAGAGTATGAAAATGCATGTATGTCGGAAGATGGTGAAGGAGGTGGACGCAATCCAAGATCCAGCGTCCCTTTGACGTACCGCAGAACTCTTTTGAGAAGACCCCAGTGTTCATGTGTCGGAGCATGCATGAACAGACAGAGTCTGTTCACTGCGTATGAGAATTCCAGTCTACTGATGGTGAGGTACTGCAAAGCACCAACGAGCCGTCGATATTGAGTTGGATTGTCAAAGGGATCAATCGAAGGTGTGACAGCCTTAGTCGTGGAAGCAGGAGTTGCGAGCGGTTTGCAGTCAGTTCATGCCCGCTCGATTTAAAAGATCCTTCATGTAACGACGTTGTGGCAAAAGTACATCGTCCCCTGTTGCTAGGGTTTCTATGCCGAGAAAGAAGCCACGGTTCCCCACTGCAACTGCCGCGGCGTTGCCGGCGTGAACGGACGCCAGACCGACCCCTCATCGACCGGCGATATCCACTTGAACGCGCCATGAGCTCTGGACAATCTTCTGCAATCAGAGAGACAAAGCTACTTGGAATTTTGAAGTTTGAAGGAGATAAAACCAAATAGGAATCTAAGACCCCTGGTAACGCCCACTACTTGTCAAAGGGTTATTACAAAAACGCCCCAAAATTGCGCAACAAGAATATGCACCATTGAGTCGCAGTGCACACTAGCCCCCTGTACCCTCATCCCGGACCATCGATCATCTAAAAGGAACGGCTAAGATGAATGCACATGTTCACATGGTACCAAAAGTTCACACCAGAACTTTATTATATAATATATATATATATATATATATATTATATATATATATATATATATATATTATATAGAAAATTTCAGTTTTGGTCCACTGACTATTGGGGTTGTATTAATGGCAACACTTGACTTTCAAAAATGATAATTTAGTACCTTGACTATGCAATTTCTATCAATTTTAGTCACGCCGGCCAAATTGCCGGCAAATCTCACCGGAAAATTTAATAGGTCAATTTATGAGGATATTTTAGTAATTTTACTCTTTACTTTCTTCCTCGGCGGACCCCGGCGAGAAACTCTATTTCCGGCGAGTTTCATACATAAAAGACCAAACATTTCCTGGTTGAGCTTCAAATGTTTGTTTGAGCTTGTTTGAACAATTTTTTAATCTTAGACTTCATTCATATTTTTTTTAATCTGAGAGTACATACATACCTTCCCAGGTATAATTTCTCAGAAAAGCTTCAAATATTCTGCAGCATTATATTCATCATCTGAATCTGAGACTTCATTCAAATCGAATCCAAGCCTATTATTAATTCTATTGTTGCCACCACCATTTCTGTCCTCATCTGCGGCCGCGGTTTCCCGGCATGACCTCCGGCGAGTCCTGCAGCGCGGCGGCCCCTGTTTCTGCAATGTTGCTTGTGCCCACCCCAGCGCCTTCCCACTCCCTGGAAAACCCTTTCGCAATTGTAAGGGCACTTTGAACGTCATGTTCTTCTCCGCTTCCGATTCTGCCTCTTCTACGAAGAAGAAGAAGATTTATCGACTTTACTAGGGGGGAGCATTTTCCGAGGCTGCTTTAGTGTGAGGCCGCTATGGGAGCCCAGTGAACTATGGCTCTGGAAATAAACGCCGCAAATCTAACAAAAATACTGCTTCGCCGCCGGAAATGGAGTTTTTTAAATCAAGGTTGTCGTCGCCGGAGAGGAGTTCATCGAAGAAGAAGGGATGGTGAGTAAAATTACTAAAATACCCTCATAATTGACCTATTAAATTTTTTCCGATGAGATTTGGCCCGGCAATTTGGCCGGCGTGACAAAAATTGATAGAATTGCATAGTCAAGGTACTAAATATTATTTTAAAAGTCAAGTGTTACAATTAATACAACCCAATAGTCAGTGGACCAAAACTGAAATTTTCTCTATATAATATATATATATATATATATAAAATATATATATATATATATTATATATATATATATATATATATATATATAAACCCGCGATTCGGCTCGCGAGGCCCGTCAAACCCGCATGGGGGCT
The DNA here is from genome assembly GCA_009835305.1 of Ipomoea purpurea. Taxonomy (NCBI): domain Eukaryota; kingdom Viridiplantae; phylum Streptophyta; class Magnoliopsida; order Solanales; family Convolvulaceae; genus Ipomoea; species Ipomoea purpurea. The sequence goes on from VALG01011638.1 coordinate 22,209, forward strand.
ATGGTTGCATGAATCCTACACTAGGGTTTGGTGGGCCGACTCGGAAAAGCCCGCAAAAATTTTGGCCCCGAAGGGTTTTTACAAGTGCATTCCTTGGAAAATGACTTCCTAAAAAAAGGAAGTCATTTTCCCCCAAAATATACCTATTTTCCTTTGGCTAAGGTATCACTTTCTCCCCCATCTTGCCAAACACTAGAAACTTGAAAACATTTTCCAGAAGTCATTTTATGGGTTTCCAAACACACCCTAAATTTGTTCTTTGTAATCCATATAGGATATGAGTTGGCAAGTTAAGATTACATATTACTCCGTAAATAGTTTATATTAAAAATCAACTTGGTTAGAGTGAGTGACTATGCACTCTTCTCCTACTTTGTCCTTTAATTGCGAACGAGATAGGGACGAACGAAGCCAGAAATACCAATGATTTGAAACATTTAACCTTTACTATTATTAAACATGTATTCTACCAACTAACCTAACTCATTTCTTGTTGACATTTAATAATTTTTTTTATACTAATACTAAATCATGTACCTATATAAACATATATACATACAAAGATTATATATGGGGTGGGGGTGGGGTGGGGGCAATTGCCCCTCCTGTCCCCCTTTGGCTCCGTCCTTTTGAACGGGGATTATTATGAGTATGGTACAGACACCTCGTGGTCTGAAAAAAAAAAGTTTATATTAAAATTTTTTTAAAAATAAACTCTTACATTTTTAAATAAACATCTATTTTACAAGTAATTAGACCGTTGAAATTTAAAAGAAATATGGATAACGTGAAAGCAAGTGGGAGTGTAATGATATTTTGTTTGTATCGCACGAGAATTACATGTTAATCTTGGGACATGCTATATGTGTGATATTATGAACAAAAGTTCAAAGACATTTAAATTGGGCATATTAAAATAAATTTATGGAATCTGAATATGTATATGTCATGTTTATATATTATATAATTTTGTTCAATTTATTTTTCTCTTATTATACTTTTTGTTTTGTTTAATTTTATTTTTTATGTGGTCCATGTATGATTTAATTTAATCCTGTGTGTTTAATCGCTTCACACAAGAATTGATCCAAAAAATCATTTGAGGGTGGCCAAGTTCAAATGACGTTAGAAATGTAAATGACAAAATATCAAACAAACATAATCGTATTAAAATACAAAATATATTATAAATTATAATATAATATTTTTGATAGATTATATGATAGTGTTGGAGCCAAAAATATAATTAAGTTGGGTGAAAATTGTGAAAATATTTATGACAAAATATTAAACATAATCAATTAGATAAAATAATTTAAATAACACTATATTCATAAATACTTTTTTAGTTTTAATTTCTTTTAGTTAGATCAATTTTAAGTTTTTTAAAAATTAATTCGAATATAATTAAGTATAATATAAACTTGTATAGTACATTTATTAAATGATTCATAAAAAGCAGACTAAAGAGTATTTAATTTGTTAATTAAATGATTCAGAAAAATAGACTAAAAAATATTTAATTTATCTTGTGAATAAATGAAAGAGATAAAATAAAAAAAGTGTGTTAATAAGATTTGAACTTATGACATAAACTTTTTAATATTAAGTTTAAAATTCGACCACCATAGCTATACAAACTATTAATAATTTAAATATAAATATAGGTTTTTATAAGATTTAATGCTATATATTATATATATTATATATATATATATATATATATATATATATATATATAATATTATATATATATATATATATATTATATATATATATATATATATATATATATATAAAGGGGAGGGTTGAGAGGGGGCAATTACCCCCCACTGCTCCCACAGTGACTCAGTCCATGGCTTTTAAAAGACACACTTTAGTTATTATTATATTTTAATTCATATTTAGTGTTGGGTAATATGGTTGAAATTCTCCAAAATAATAATCCAACGGAAAGATTATTATTATAAGGGAAAACAGTAAAACTGGGAAGGAAGAAGATAAGTGTTTGGGTATAGGTTTAGCACGAGTTTGAACACGAAGTTCTTTTCCTTTGAACCTTATTTGCTACCTCCCATAAGTGATAGAAGCGTTGTAGCCTAGGTTTCCCAGATAAAACGTGCTACGACTCTTTGTGAGCCCGGCTGTGAGCCCGGCAAAAACATTAAAACAAATAATTGGTGCCCGCGCACGTGAGCTCGGGCTTGAATCAAGCCTTTTGAGCTCTTCTAGTTGGATTTGATTTTCACCCCCCACCCCCCCCCCCCGCGCGCGAGAGAGAGAGAGAGAGAAGAGAGCATATATGCTATACAATTGCACAAGCTTCAAATGAGCTCTTGTATATAAGGGGGGCAAATCTTGTTTCCAAACCAATGTGGGGCAAAGTCCACTATTTTCCCTTAATTTCCCAACTCAAATGGGTCTACTTTGAGAATCAATATATCATTCACCCATTATCCATTTTGAGCGTACAATATATCAATCTCTTCGTCTCACTACGAATAACCCGAATCCACTTTGACCCGACCCAAATCAGAAGTGGACCCCACTGATAATTGTACCACAAAATAACCACTTAATATGCCATTTTAAGCTATTTTTTCCAACATTTAGAACCATTGGTTCATCCAAATATGTAAGCACTTAAAAAAAAAATCTCAAAAATTAACAGAAAATTATTTATAAATTTAACCAACCCATTTTATAATTTCACAATTTATTTACAATTATCCTTAAATCATTATTTGTTATTTTAGCAAAAAAAAAAAAATCAAAAAAAAAAAAAAAAATGGACCAAGGACCTTGTAGTCTAATGATACCAAGTTGCTTCCTTATCTGGGAGGTGATTGGTTTAAGCCTCTATGAGGCACAGTAGACCAAATTTTCATTCTCACTCTACGACCACGCTACTTGATGTCCATTATGCAAATAATAATAATAATAATGAATAATAGAATAATTAATAATATAATAAAATAAAATAATAATAATATTATTATTAATTATTATTATGTATTATATTATTTATTATTATTATTATTATTATTATTTATTATGTATTTTATTAGATTATGTATTTATTATTATATGTATTTTATTATTAGTATTATTTAGTATTATTTATTATTCGTATCATTTTAGAAAATAAAATCTTATCAATTTAAAGAAAAAATGATACTTTGTACTCATATATAATATATATATATAGTAGATATATATAATATACTATTATATAATATAGTAATATGAGTATAATACTATTATTAAGAAAAGGGAAATACCCCTACATATACAACACTTGCTTTGATATTCCAACTAATCACCTCCATTTAGGAGAGCAACTCGGTACTAATGGACCACAAGCAACAATTGTCACTCAATTATATTGTTTATTGCTTTTCATGAGTCAATTATTTGTAAGGTAATTATCTTGTTTCTAAACTATATGCGAAGTAGCTTTTTAAGTCTATCCATAATAAAATCCCAACTTATGTCATGAATTAGGATCTATAATACTATTGTGGATCTTGATCCAGATTATGTATATATAATTAATAAATTATGTATTTTAATTAACGAATTATGTATATTCAGTTATTATTGAATTTATACAATTTTTAATCAAATATACATAATATATTAATTGTAAGTATGTAATATATTAATCGTGTGTGTGTATATATATATTATGTACATTTGATTGTTCGTATCTGATTGTTAAGCCTTCATTAGTGTTCGTGAACATATTTACGTACATATTTGTTAGTGTTAAAGAACACGTTCATAAACACTTAATAACCAAACACATACTCATGTTTATGATCACAATGTATTTGTAAACAAGAAATAATCTATGTTCACATAGAATAAACAAATAAGCAACACAACAACTATTTTACCTTAATAAATGAAAGCTTGTCGAATATAGATACGTTGAAACTTTGTTCGCTAAAATCCCTAATTGTAAGAGGATGTTTGGTCATGGAAAATGTTCATTTTCTTTAAAGTGGAGGAAAATGTTGTTTCTTGTGTTGGTTCATGGAATTCATTTTTCATTGGAAAATGAATTCATCAAATTGGAGGAAAACAAAATCCTTGGTTGGACCAAGGATTTTGTTTTTCATGAAAGATGGGAATAAAAAGTGAGATGGAATGTCAATTTTACCCTTATTTACTTTTTTAATTATATTACTTTTATTATTTATAGGGGCATATATGTATTTATGTTTGTTATTCCTTACAATTTCAAATCTAACCAAACAATAAAATTAGTATTCACAGTAATTTTTTTTGCACTAACCAAACAATGAAATTCATATTTCTAGTAATTATTTTTCATAGAATTTCATTCTACTTCTCTTAAAATATTTTTCGCGAACCAAACGAGCCCGAAGAGAAAATTTTATTACTCCTTACTATATAATTTTTACATTTACAAAAAGAGTTCTAAAAAAATTCTACAAAAAGAGAAGGATTTGCGGGCGGTGGTGCCGTGCACATGGTTACAGTCCACCATAGTCATCCGATGGTACATACTAACATACCGACTGCCAAAGTAGGTCCCACCATTCTGGTGGACCACACAAAAAAAGCAACAAAACTCGACAATCAGCGTCAGTATTTTCCAAGAATTTTTATAGTTGTAGAAAGACAGATCTGCCCCTGTCCTAACCAAATTCACCCCGCATGCCCTTATCCAGTCACGACAACGATATGTTACGTTAATATGTCGCCGATTTAACGGGCCAATAAACAGAGTTTAGACTTTAGATTCCGATCCGGTAACGTCAGCGTCGGGTTTCGCGCCTTCCGCAGTTTGACCCTGAGAGCTGACGTGTTCCCTTGGAGGGTAGTACATGGGCACCGGAATTTGGTGGCAAGTTGAGGGTAAAATGGTCTTGGTAACTTTTGGGAAACGGCTACTTATTTTGCTGCATGGATATTCACGATCTACCTTTTTTGAATTTGAACTTATTACTCCGTAGTAGATTTATTTAATTTAAATAATTAAATGCAACAAACCTCAGGTATGTTTTTACAGCTGTTGATTCATTTGACGCAATTACCCTTTTTAATGACAGATAATTTCACGTGTACCCTATTTTTATTTTTTTTTTAACGAAGTAGAACATTTATTAATTTAAATCAACGTAGAGTTCGTTAACAATAAAAGACGGAGGCGTAGTATTCACTTTTGACGTACAACCATAGAATATGCTTCCCTAGCAAGATTATGGGCATCACTGTTCACAGTACGATAAACATGAGAGATAACCACACCTATATTACACGTTTTCTAACAATAACCTTTTAGGGGGCCTTTGATTTATATTATATAAGGTCATGTCTAATTCAAATTTAATGTTACATAATAGATACTGTCTTCAAATGATACAACTTGATTAAACGCTCACTATTCTATTAGACATAGGGTGTAAACGAGTCGAGCTCGAACTTGATCTTGAATTTTTTAATTTTTATTTTTATATATTATAATTATATTATGTTATATTATATATTATAAATATTATATATTATACGGCTCGCGAGTGGCTCGACGAGTCACGAGCTTAAAATATCTAGGTTCAGCTTGAGCTCGATTTTGACCGAGCCGCTCGCTCATTGACACCCCTAATTGGACATGGCAAAAATATTGATTATAATTTTTTAAAATAAAAATTTCTCTTTGAGTGGATTATTTGTAAATTAATACATATAATACAATTTTTTTTTTTTAATTTATTGCAATTATACTCATTTAGGGGACTTTAGTGGTTTTGTTTTGTTTTTTGGTTCTTTGGTTTTGTTTTTATTTGGTTTTGTTTTGTTTTTGTTTTTATAAATGTTAGATGTTTAACTATTCAAAAGAAAATTGATGATCACTTTGATATGTCTAGCAAGCCCATGCAAAGCACATGCTCATTGGATGCATATATAATGTGTGTAGGTTTTTTTTTTTTTTTTTTTTTTTTTTTTTTTTTCGGTGATAAAAATCCAAAGTAACAGTAAAGTCCTATTTTAATATTTTATTCGCTCCATTTTATGTGTTTGGTTCGATTAAAGAAGTTTGATAGAGTTGTTTTAATTCAAATTTTTATAACATTAGCATTAGTATATATAATTTATAATTAGAAATTACAATAAAAGTATTATTAAACACATATATTTAATTTAAAATAATTTAAATTATTAAATTAAGAATTTCTATTTGAAAAAAAAATTTCTGAACAAATATTTCTATTTGAAATGGATTATTTGTACATTAATACATATAATACAATTTAATTATTATTTTTGAATTTATTGCAATTATACTCAGTTTATGGGAACTTTAGTGGTTTGTTTTGTTTTTATTTTTGTTTTGTTTTGTTTTATTTTGTTTTTGTGCAAATGTTAGATGTTTAACGAGTCAAAAGAAAATTGATGATTACTTTGATGTGTCTAGCCAGCACATACAAAACACACGCTCATTGATGTCTAGTGTGTAGGTTTTTTTTCTTGATATAAATCAAAATTAATAGTAAAATCCTATTTTAATATTGTATTCATTCCGATTAACTAAATTTGACTAGATTTATTTTTAATTTAAATTTTTATAATATTAAGTTTATTATTTGTATATAGAATTTATATATTTACAAGTTACAATAAAATTATTATTAAACACAAATATTTAGATTTAAAAAATTTAAAAATTATTAAATTAAAAAGATAGAATTAATTTGATTAATGAATAATAAACAATAAAATGAATTAGGTGGAACATAAAAATTAGATGTGTAAAATTTGAATTCCCAATGCAATTAGGCAATCAGTGGCATTGTTGTAATAGTTTAAAAAACAACGGGCATATTCTCGAGACACACCCAGGCCCCCACACCCCACTCAAAAGATAACTCCAATTTAATGCACTCCTGCTGGCTGCTGCCTCCATGTTCTCTTCTCTCACTCTTTCTTTCCCTCTTCACCCCCTCCCTTCTCACCTTACTTTTCTGCTAAGTTGCTTAAAGCTGCAGCGCACAACAACCCCCTCTCTCTCACTCTGCTTTTCTCCCTTCTCTCTCCTAGGGTTTAATCTTCAACCTCTCAACTCTCCATTTCAGTATCTTCAATGCGACATCCATATCTCTCACCTTACACTTCTCAACCTCGCATCCTGTTCCTTCTTGTACTGTCTACTCTCTCTCTACACTCATCCTGCAGTTATACTGATATTTTTGATATGTGTTTTAGTTTTGAAGTTTTTGCTTTGTTGCCTGGGTAATGTGGTTGTGAAATGTGAAGTTTTTTGGTTTTTTGACTGTTGTTTTTGTGGTTGTAGAAATTATTGTAGGTGAAGAAGAGTGGGGGAGTTTTTGGTGAGGTGTGAAGCTAAGAAATGGCGTCGAGAGGGGGGGCGAGCCGTCGCTGCAGCGGCGGTTAACGAGGACGCAGACGGTGGGGAACATCGGGGAGTCGATATTTGATAGTGAGGTGGTGCCGTCGTCCTGGTGGAGATCGCCCCTATTCTTCGTGTTGCTAATGAAGTCGAGCCCAGCAATCCCCGTGTCGCGTATCTCTGTAAGCATATGTGTTTTCAGTTTTATGAATGCCTTGTGTAATCGTTTGGTTTATTTGGAATTGTTCACTTCAGATTACCAGATAGGAGCCTCATGAATTTGCCTACTATGTGAACTTTTAGTTTTGGCCTTTAAAGTAGCTGCCTTTATAATCTGTATAGCAGTCAGACAGTCAGTAGACTATGTTTTTGAGTAGTTGTTACAGATGAACTTGCCAAGATTATAGCATTTTAGTCTTTACTGGGAATCTAACTATCTAAGGTTTACTTTTTAATTTTTATTTTATAAATAAATTAAATTTTACTAATTTTCAGTGGTTTATGTTCATTGGATTATCAAGATGAGAATTGCCTTAATTATTATAATTGTTTACACATAATTTCCTGGTTTAATGTAATTTGATTGAATTTTTTTTAATCATTACCTTTTAAGGTATTTGTAATTTGTAATTGTAATTGGTTAGTGTTTTTTCATCAACTGATTAGGTATGGTTGGAAAAGCATAATTCTTTGCTATAGTGTGTGGAAATTTCATTTTTGAGGAGCCCACAAAATGGAGGACAAGTATCCTCCGTAGGAGAGAAAAGACTCTTAAACATGTGACTTAATTTCTTTTAAGGATGAAAATGTTTCAAGATTTGGAATTAAAATTGTCTTCTTTGTAATTAACATTAAATGGATTTGTAGTTAAGGATGAAAATCTTTCAAGATTTGGAATTAAAATTGTCTTTGTAATTAACATTAAATGGATTTCCAAAACTACAAAGACTATCAATTCTTCATATCACTTATTCTGCTGCTATAGCTTGGAATCTGAGATGTTCTGAATCTTTTTGCAAAATCTTTGAATCCTAGAAATCTATTTGCCAGAACCATACAACATGTGCACGTAGACATACCTACAAGTCTTGGAAGGAACATAAACCACAGTCCATACATTGGCTTTAATAAGGTCTCACCCTGGCTCTGGGGTTTTGGCTACAGTTGCACTGAAAATGATTGACTGTGATCAAAGAATGACATTCCTATGATGGAGGATTGTCAGATTTCCTTATGACACTAAAATGGAGTATCCACTTTGCTTTGCATTTTGACATTAAGGCCCAATTCTGTTACTAAAAAGGTCGAATAATGGCTAGTATTGATAACAGATTGAAGGGAGAGTTTGGAAAAAAATCTATTATAGCCATACATGTGAGCATATGCACATGGACTTTCATTTTTGAACTTTGAAGTGCTATTGCTTGCCGGATCGGGATCTCTAATAATTTTTTGATTATACTTTTCAAGTTGTCACATCAATTTCCCCTACAACAATGTATCTTATGGTAACATGTAACCACATCGTACTGACCAAAGACGTCCATTGAGATATTGCTTTAACTTGTATTGAGTTGTTAGAGATTGTAAATTTTACTAATTATGGAAGTAGTAGTATTTAATTAAGAGGAGGGATGGTAATATATGTATTTCTCTCTCTCAGTCCATTCTTATGTGTGATCTGCAACAGTAATTGGGAAGTGGTAAATGAAATTAAATTGTATTTTTGTAGAATGTTTAGTTTGAGGTGTATGAAACAGGATGTTTCTTTCTTTCTCTTCCAGAATGCACAATGTGCATTATATACAACTGGCTTTCGAGTGCATGTAGCTATAGAGATGTGGAGAAATAAGTAAACTTAAGTGTTTTTTGGATCTCATATTGAATTATTGACTCTGATTAAGTGAGAGAATTTTTAGGGTGCTGTGGCATTCTGGTCTGATTATTAAACAACTAAAACAAAAGTTTTATGTAGAATAGTCAATATCTCCATCACCAGGTGGTTAATTGCTGAGTAGTTACATGTCTGGAGTTTTGTCTAGCTGTATTCTTATCTCTTCTCACACTGGTTAATTTGGTTGTCATCTATTTGAACTTTAATATATGGGAACTTTTATAGGTCGATTTTATGCCTTCGAGAAAGCTCATCGGCTAGACCCCACATCAAGTGGACGTGGTGTACGCCAATTTAAAACTGCACTTCTGCAGCGGCTTGAAAGGGTAAGTACCATAATGTGCAGTTCTTTTTGCACTTGAATGACATGTGCATACATTTGAGGTCATGTGCTAGTTTGCTATTATGTAGTGTCAAACTTTATTTATCAATGTCTCTATCTTTCTAGTGGTGATGAGCTTGGCAAAGATTGTTGGGTTGCCTTGCTAGTATGCTTGTGCTTTTTGAGTTGCTATTATTTTTGAGGACCCCTTTTCTTTGTTCTTTACATTTATCTAATAATTTGCATTTTAGTTGCATATGCCATTTTCTGTTCATATTGTGTTTGCACCAATGGATTTGTTTCTTGGATTCCAACACTTTCAGCAAATTAGATCTTGGAAAATTAGGTTGCCTGTGACCTACATCTTTTAAAATGCTTTTGTAGAAGATTTTGAAGTTCTAATAGTTTGGATATCTGTCACTTGTCTTGATAATTCATTCTTGCTGTTTAAAAATTCATTTAACCCTGCCATGTTCTCAAAATGGGGCGCTTGACTTGCGCTTAATTTGATATAATTTTATGTTTATTTTACAAAAATGTTTGTCTAAATTGAGTTGGTTAAATAAATTTTCACATTTTATAAAATTATGATAATAGTTGGAACTTCCATCCAAGAAATTATAGTCCTATTTCACTTTACACGAGTCAAACATATTTAATTTGGATATATTCTTTTGAATTTATATTTGGAATTTCAAACTGGAATAACTGTATTTGAGACTTTGTAGTACTTTGCTTTAGATTTTCTTTTCTGACTTGAACTAGTAAGCTAATCCAGATCAGATTTTTTTTTTTGAAATGACTATGAATATAGTCAAGGTAACAATATTTGGTTGGAAGGAGTATCTTTTACAATTATTATTCGGTTTTATGATAGGTATTATTAACAAGTTGCTTGCCCCTGCGCTACTTGTTTTAAAAAGCATTTTGCTCTTCTCATGTTTACTTGAATTAGCACATCGGTTTCAGAATTTCATACTTCCCAAGGGCATTGTATAGTTTTGCTAGATTCTAATCAAACTTTTAGTTATATAGATTTTGCAATGATTTTTCAGGAGAATGATCCAACCTTGATGGGCAGGGTGAAAAAAAGTGATGCCCGTGAAATGCAGAGCTTTTATCAGCATTACTACAAAAAGTACATCCAGGCTTTGCAAAATGCTGCTGATAAAGCTGATCGGTAAGTTTCTTTTTATTGTTTTTTTCACAGCTTTCTTCCCCCTTATCTTTAAGAATGTTGGTGCTGCCCTTCTCGCTGCATTAAGCATTAATAGAACTCTAGTTTAATTACTTAACCTGCTAAAAATTTCAGTGCCCAGCTTACAAAAGCATACCAAACTGCAAATGTTCTCTTTGAAGTTTTGAAAGCAGTCAATCAGACACAATCTGTAGAAGTGGATCGTGAGGTGAGCATGAAAGATGTTGCAAGTTTTTGTGCACAAGCTATAATAACATATCCTCTCTCTTTATTTTCAAACTTCATATTTAGTTATGGCAGAGAAAAAGAGTTTCTTTGTGCAATTCCTTTTTGTCATGCTAGTGCAAGGATTTTCCATTCTGCAGATTTTAGAAACTCATGATAAAGTTGCCGGAGAAGACAGAGATATATGTCCCTTATAATATACTTCCACTTGATCCAGATAGTGTGAATCAGGCAATCATGAAATATCCAGAGGTTTGCTTTTACACTTTTGCAGTGCTTTCATGTTTACCTTTCATTTATCTGTCTGACATTTTCTTTGGTTCCTCAAAGATTCAAGCTGCTGTTTATGCTCTTCGAAATACCAGAGGCCTTCCCTGGCCTAAGGATTACAAGAAGAAGAAAGATGAAGATATTCTTGATTGGCTTCAATCAATGTTTGGTTTCAGGTGAAGACTAATACTTTGTTGGGCTAGGATGTTTTCTTGGTTCTGAGACCTAACATTTCTTATGATTTTGAAGAAGGGTGCCTAAATGGTGACTTTGGCTCTATTAATTGCAGAAAGACAATGTTGCAAATCAAAGAGAGCATCTCATCTTGCTGCTAGCTAATGTACACATACGGCAGAATCCAAAGCCTGACCACAACCTAAGGTTTGTTGTATGCAACTAATTTACCTTTTTATGGACATGGTCAATTATTCAATTTCTCTAGTTTTTCTGACTTTTTAATGGAGCCCCTTATCATGCAGCCAAATAACTTTTCATGAACGCCATAAAGAATGATTAATCCATTTATTTATTTATTTTTGGAGATCCTCATTTGATGACTGTGCATCAAATTAAGTGATGATGAAGCTCTTAAACATTGCAACAAACTCTATTAATTGAAGTTCATTTAAGATGTGCCATTTACTTCTTTTTGTTATAACCTTTTTATTTGACGTTATTTTTAATTGACAAAGTAACTTATGTTCCCCATTTTGCTCAGTTGGACGAACGTGCTTTGGATCATGTGATGAAGAAACTTTTCAAGAACTATAAGAAATGGTGCAAGTACTTGGATCGCAAAAGTAGTCTTTGGTAAAACTTCTTAAACCAGGACTGCATTATTTCTCTATACATGTTACTATTTTGTATACAAATTCCTTAACCTCTTGTTACTAGTCTCAAGAATTTCACATGCTATCTTTAATACACACCTAGTAATTTTGTTGTATAAAAGTATCTTTCTTGATAAAGTAAAACATAATGTTCCTTCAGGTTCGTTGACATCTCATGGTTTTTCTGTGTTCAGCATTACATTAGACTATAAAAATCTCGTTCTCAAATACAGTTTTCTATGTTCTTATTGTGGATTTATTTTATTTTATTTTCAAATTTATAGGTTCCAACCATACAACAGGAAGTGCAACAACGTAAACTATTATACATGGGATTGTATCTCCTTATATGGGGCGAGGCTGCAAATTTGAGATTCATGCCAGAGTTTTATGCTATATATATCATCATGTACGTTTTAAAATACTACTTGTTTATAAAGACTTGTGCAGATGCATACCTTTATTTATTTATTTAAAATTTAAAGTACCTTGCTTTTTGGTAAGAAGATTAAGTATCTATTTGGGGGAAAATAAAATTGCTTGTGTTTTCTCATCCTTTCCCTCGTGTGTTATAGACGTCATCTGAATAGCATTTTTTTAGCAGCAGAATGAGATAATGCTCAATGTTGTTGCTGCTATGTTGATGTGTATTAGTAGATACAACTTGAAGGGGAACAAATTCATAGGATAAAATGGGAACATCTTGTTGTAGGCCATAATATTGTTGTTGATTCTTTTAACATTAGAGAATAAAACTAGAATAAAATTAGTTCAACGAACAGGTCTTTTTAAAAAAAGCTAGGAGTTTGGTTGGTCATTCATGTTAGACGAGGCACATATGTACATGAAAGAGAAGGTTATAATGGGCGTATGCATTGATAGTCTATATGAGGCATTCTTTTTGGAAGATTTAGTCAGATAATTAAATACTGTCACTTTATTCAGCAGAAAAACTTTAATGTAATCAAGATAAGGCAAATAATATTTAAGATGGTTGGAACAAAGTTAATTTGTTCAAAATAAACTTTTCTTTGTGATAAATCATAAGCCTTTATCAGCTGGCTTGTCATTCTCCAGATCAGATGTGGGTTATAATTAAAAGTTGCTTGTAGAAAATAAAGTATATTATGGGAAACTGATGAAATATATAAGGATCGATGAAAGAAGTATGAAGAGCCATGGAATTAGGGAATCTTTATATGTGACCTTTTGTATGTTATGATGGTCTGAATGGGCTAAGTTGGATAAGAGTTTCACTAAGACATTTATTAACTCCATTATGTGACTTCTTTCTTACTCTTACCCTGGTTTCCTGAATTTCTTTCCTCTCTTTTATTTATGTATTTATTTATTATTCAGATGGCTTTTGAACTCTATGGCATGCTAGCTGGCAATGTCAGTCCCTGACTGGTGAAAATGTGAAGCAGCCTATGGAGGAGAAGAGGAAGCTTTCTTGAGAAAAGTTGTTACTCCGATCTATGAAGTGATTGCACATGTATGTTAGGCTTACACTTTTATTAATTTTGCATTCCACTAACCACACTATTCACTTGTTTGGAATTTCTTTAAATTCTTGGGGTGAAAATATTTGTTAACCCTCTTCCAATTTGATTAGGAAGCTAAAATGAGCAGAAGAGGAAAATCAAAGCATTCCCAGTGGAGGAACTATTGATGACATAAATGAATACTTTTGGTATTTTTCTTACTCTCTCCACACCCCACTCCAATTCATATTCCAAGAGCTGTATATTCTGTTTGCCAATCTCAAGCTTCCTTAATCCTTTCTAGGTCTGTAGATTGCTTCAGATTAGGTTGGCCTATGCGTGCTGATGCTGATTTCTTTTGCCTGTCACCGGGAGACAAAAATGAGGTAAGTTTCAGTAATCGATTGGAATGATCATATTACCATGGATTTTTTTTTTTTTTTTTTTTGGTTTTTTTTTTTTGTTTAAATAAAATAAATTATTATTAACCTTTACTTTACAAATAGAATGGAGGGAATCAGGGAAATAGGAAGAGGAATGCTAATCTGATATTGCTTGTCTCATGAATATCACTTTTGTTCATGTCCTATGCAGCTTAGATTATTCTATGTAGGTTCAGTAGTCTGTGTCCTTTAGAAATTACACTTTTATTTTACTCACTAGCTTGTGTGTATCAAGAAATGGGCTAAGTCTGGTAATCCTTGTGGTTTATAACCGAGTATCATATCTGTAATTGTATTCCTGGTAGGATTTTTTTGAGGTTTTGACAGAATTATTGTTGGTATATGATTCTAATTAGTGGAATTACTCTTATATTTAGGGTCAGAATACTAGACGTTGGGTGGGAAAGGTTAATTTCGTTGAGATACGCTCATTTTGGCACATCTTTAGAAGCTTCGACAGAATGTGGAGTTTCTTCATATTGTGTTTACAGGTATATTCTCCTTATAATACATGATTTCCTGGTTCTGTTAGTCTTTTGTGCCATATTTAGTTTATCTGTTTTTTTTTCCCAGGCTATGATAATTGTTGCTTGGAATGGTAATGGGGGAACCTAGCGCAATATTTGATGCTGATGTTTTCAAGAAAGTGCTTAGCATCTTCATTACTGCAGCTATTCTAAAGCTTGGACAAGGTTTGATAACTATTTACTTTACTGTCTCTGTGTCTCCTTTAAATTCCACACTCATCCCAAAAAAGAAATAGAATACTGTTCAAATGATAGTCCAATAAGTGTCTCAAACTTCCATTGTTTTGATATTTTCCATTGAAAAGAGATTATTTTAAACAATAATTGAACTCTGCAGCTATATGAGCCTAACGGGTTCTCTTTGGATAAAATAACAGGCCTTTGGGAATTATTTTAAACACTTTTTTTGACAAAACTGCACAGTTAGTTTCAGTAGGGGTTTGAAGTTTTCCATTGTAATTCTATAGTGATTTCCATTTAAATAATCATGGACCTATAACCTATTATTGCTATGCCTGTCATTTATTTAATTGTACATACAAAATCACCCTAATATAATATTTGACCTCTGATTAACACTGGAAAACTCTATTTATTGATGTGTGCAAAAACTGTACATATCCTATCTAATTTCTAATTTTAGTTTTTATCTAGTCTTTGGTTATTTTAAGGTTTGATTTCCTTACTATTTACTGAAATTTTGCTGCATGTTTTCTATACATAAAACCCTTAGTTATTACTAATGGAGTTTTATACATAAATTATTTCCTTTATTTGATACCCAACTTATGTTTCTATGCAGCCCTTCTTGACATGATTCTTAGTGTTAAAGCAAGGCGAAGCATGTCATTCTATGTTAAGCTTAGATATATCCTAAAAGTTGTATCAGCTGCTGCTTGGGTGATAATCCTACCTGTTACATATGCTTATACATGGAAAAATCCTCCAGCATTTTGCTCAAGCCATCAAAAATTTGTTTGGCAATAATTCAAGTTCTCCCTCACTCTTTATCCTTGCTGTTGTAATATACCTATCTCCAAATATGCTTGCCGCTGTTCTATTCCTTTTCCCACTTATTCGTCGATTCCTTGAGAGATCAAACTACAAAATTGTGATGCTCATGATGTGGTGTCACAGGTATGTTTGAATAATCTGTTTCTTTTAGGGTTGTGAATTTGGGTGAGTGAGTCTATACATTTAGTAGTTCCTGTTCTTATCAAATTGGTTTCTGATTAATTTGAAGTTCTTTTCCAGCCTCGACTGTATGTTGGTAGGGGAATGCATGAGAGCGCATTTTCTCTTTTCAAGTAGGGCTTTCCAAAGTTGGACCTGTTGACTTTAAGAAGCATAAATTGCATGTTTCTTATTAACATTTTCTTCAATTTTTTTCAGGTACACAATGTTCTGGGTTCTCCTTATTGTGACAAAGTTAGCTTTCAGTTACTATTTGGAGGTGATTGCTTTCCCTTTTTCTCCTAAGCATGGGTAGTTTGTTGTTTTCCCATAGCAAACATGGATTATTATGCTGGTAGATTTCCATTTGTGTGCTTGGTTTTATTTGCCATAAATGTTAATTTGGGATTAAAATCCAACAATATTTTCTCCATCCAATGTGTATCATACTCAATTTGATATTTGTTGAATGAGTTGTGCTCTTTCTTTATAGCCTATGGGTTAGTGCTGAAGTCCACATATTGCTTGTGGGAAGGAACTGTTTATGGTGCACTTAGGTTTTGCAATAGGGGAAAATTTTCTAGTAGCTCTATAATAAAAGCATATATAATCAATGTGTTTGCAGGATGGTGCTTTAAATTTTTCATTTATTTGGTCCGTCATTTGTGTTTCTTGAACTTGTGTAGTGAATAAGAACTGTGGTGAAAAGATCTAGAATTCAACTAAGCTAAGATTGAAGTGCATTGGTTGATTGGTAGTGAATTATGTGTCCATCCTCGACTAAAAGCTTAAGTTGGCAATGGGAATACACATTTATCTTACAGAGATACATGCATATGTATAAATTACCAATTTAAAAGGTTTACAGAGGTTTGGATATTTTTTACTAACTCCCCCCTCCCCTCATACCCCACCCACACACATATATCGTCAACATGCTTACTCGTGTGGGCTGAAATACCTTTTCATGGGTCAAACATGGGAAATATTTAGATTATAAGGTAGCTAGTAAGATTCAAACAAAGATCTTTTTATCATGTTGAATGATGATGATGTGTTCCATCATAACTAAAAGCTATATTTATCATTACGTATTTACTATAAACAATTGGAAAGCATAATGAAGACACAGAAGCATACAAGAGTTTGGATGTATTTGATGATTGCTTGGAGTTGATTTAGGCTACCTGAAAATTCAATTTAGTATTTAATAAATATGTGACTTGCAGAAAGGAGAGTAATTATTTCCTGCATAACTTTTTTCTTCTGTTTCATTTCAGAAGGAACTGTAGGACCCATTTTGTCCACCACCATTTTTTTTTTTTTTGGTTATTGTAGTTGATTTATCAATTTGTTGCATATTTGCCAAACTAGATAAAAGTACAATTATTTTGATAAAAGGTTGAGACTATTCTGTATATTGTTTAGTGAAAATGTGATGTAATTTTGTATGCTGCAGATCAAGCCTTTAGTAGTTCCAACAAAAGCTATCATGAGTGTCCACATCACCACTTATCAGTGGCATGAATTTTTTCCACATGGTATGATTTCTTTCTTGTGAGCACGGGTATAATATATATGTATGTATGAATTATGTATATTATATTTATTATATACAAGGGTTATAATGAGACTGTTCAATATGCAGCTAGAAGCAATATTGGTGTTGTGGTTGCACTTTTGGGCTCCCATTATTCTTGTACGGCTTACTCAGTGCATTACTTTGTATTTAACAGAGTTGGTGTTCTATATAAATTTGTTTTCCTATCAGTAAACATTGTTTTTGGTACTTTTTTTTAGGTATATGTCATGGATACTCAGATCTGGTATGCCATATTCTTACCATTTTTGGTGGCATCTATGGGGCATTCCGTCGACTTGGAGAGGTCTTGAATTTCCTTATCATTTAATAATGAAATATGTAGACTGTTGCCTGTTACTGCTTCAGTTTTTGGAGATTGAAGCACACGTTCTTGAATCTAAACTTGATTTACCCTCAAAGTCTTTAATTGTAAACTCTGGGAGGAAAATGAATTTAGTTTTACTTGATTAGTATTGGTAGAAAGTTAGTTTGGATAAATTTTTTCTTCAAAGGTGAGGTGGATTGCCATCTTCTCCTCTGCGGTGTTCATTTTAGGGTCAGGATTTATAACAAATCCAAATCAACTTCACAGCCATCTCTCAACTTTGCTATAAAACTATAAAATGTAATCATGATCCTACTTGTGTATAACTCCTGCTAAACCACAAGTCTTTCACACTACTTGGCAGTCCATTGCAAAACCATATTTATGTCATCAGTCACCTTGTTTATTTTATTGTTTGTTCAAATGAATTTGAATCTCATTTTATTCAATTTTCTTATGCATTGTACAATTCTACTGTGTTTTTTCATCAAGTTTAATTTTGTCGTATTTCAGATTCGCACTTTAGGAATGTTGAGGTCCCGCTTTGAGTCTCTGCCCGGTGCGTTCAATGCATGCCTAATACCAGAGGATAGAACGAACCACAACCAAAAAAGAAGGGATTGAAGGCCACCTTTTCCCAGAAGTTTGCTGTCAGTGTCTTTTATCGCACAATTTTGCATGTGGAAATGTTACCAGTTATTCAGTTAAAGCTTTATGCATTTGGGGGAGGGGTGAAAGATAAGATACTTAGGGCATGGTTTAGTTTGATAAACTTAATTCCATTTTCCCACTTTTCCATCCTCTAAAAAGTGGGTCCCACTTGATTTAAAAAAAAAAAAGAAGCTGTCCATGCTGAAAAAACTGGTTGATGTACTGTTCATCCCAGCTCTTCCAATGCAAAAAGGCTTTTTCCAAGTTCTCCAGTTGTCTTTCCTAAGTTGCCAAGTTGGGAAACTTGGGAAATTTTTTTTCCCTTCTCATTTGTTTTCCATTTGAACACATTTTCCTTTTTTCCATTTTCTGGTAAATTGGAAAATTTTCCAACTAGTGAATGTTTTTTTATTACAGGTGCCATCCAACAAAGAAAAAGAAGCAGCCAGATTTGCTCAGTTATGGAATAAAATTATCAGTAGCTTCAGAGAGGAGGTCTTATTAGCGACAGGTAGTTGTTAAAACTTAAAATTTTGTGTATATACTTCATTAAAATCTTTCAATGATAATTGGTGCAATTTTTTATTTTTATTTTTTTTAAAAAACAAAGTAAAAATATTGATTTATTATACTTCAAGTAATGTGTCCATGTATATCGTAACAGCGTCTTTGGGTTGCAATGATTTTGTAGATGCATCCAAGATTTCCCTATTGCTCATGGACTCTATTACTCTGGCATCCATTCCTTTATTTGATCAACCTCTCTCCCTAAGAAAGAGGGAAAAAATGTATATAAATAATCAGTTGTGCCCGGAGGTCTATTATTTATTATGCTTGTATCATTTTTCAGGGAAATGGACCTCTTGCTTGTACCATATTGGGCAGACCGTGAGTTGGAGATAGTACAGTGGCCTCCGTTTTTGCTTGCCAGCAAGGTTTCTCACATTTTTTTTTTTTCTGGTTCTCCCCCTCCCTAATGTGCATCCTTTGCTAGAGATGTTAGTCTACACTCTGTCATACATACTGGTTGGTGATTCCTTAGCAATTAATGCAAAATAAATACCATCTTTTTGTTTAATTTGAAGATTCAATCCCTGCTGAAGTTACTCTTTGGTTCTGTTCTGGACTATTGTTTCTTCATTGCAATTGCTCATTTGCTTGATCCCTGATGGTAACTTATGTGATTAGATTCCAATAGCAGTCGATATGGCTAAGGATAGTAATGGCAAGGACGTGAACTGACAAAAGAATTGATGCAGACCCTTACATGTCTTCTGCTGTTTCTGAGTGCTATGCTTCATTTCGGAATATTATTAAAAGCTTGGTTCGCGGTGATCGTGAAAAGCAGTACGTTTCTGATAGTTGCGGCATTAATCGTTCCAGTACTTCAAGTCATAGCTAATGATGTATTCTTTTCAGGTTATTGAGATTATCTTTTCTGAAGTTAAGAGCATATAGAGGAGGGTAATCTAATTAGTCAATTCAAAATGAGTGCGCTTCCCAGCCTTTATGACCTTTTTGTGAAGCTTATCAAATACTTGGTCAGTATTTATCAATTCATCCAAATGTTTGTTAAACTATTGATTTGGTTGTTAAGTTGAGAGGTATGCAAATTCGAACTGAAATGGTTTAATTTGCAGCTTGAGAATAAGCAAGAGGATAGAGATCAAGTTGTGATTCTTTTCCAAGACATGCTTGAAGTTGTTACACGAGATATAATGGAGGAGTCACGTATCCATGTAATTCATCATTTTTTTAAATATTCTTATAAATATCCAAATAGGATATTACATTTTACATTACATTTTACCATTTAAATTCAAACAGCTTGGTAGATTCAATCCATGGGGCTTCTGCACATGAAGGAATGATTCCTTTTGAACATCAGCAATATCAATTATTTGCATCTGCTGGTGCCATAAAATTTCCAGCACAGGAATCAGAGGCTTGGAAAGAAAAGGTAGATGTTTATTTATATCATCAGGATACACAACCTAGAGTAGTATTTAACTTTGTGTGCAAGTGGAAACACATTTCTTCATTCTCTGGTAATGTAGTTTTCTTGCTTTCTTTTTGCAGATCAAAAGATTGTTTTTACTCCTTACAGTAAAGGAGTCTGCAATGGATGTACCATCCAATCTAGAAGCTAGGAGGCGAATATCATTTTTCTCCAATTCTTTGTTTATGAACATGCCTTCTGCTCCGAAAGTCCGGAACATGCTTTCGTTCTCGTAAGTCTTGCTAAACATTGCCTTTAATTTTCAAATTTCCCCTTCTGACTAATGTTATTAAAACTATTTGATTACTTCTTGCAGTGAGGGTCTCTTGTTACATTTTGTTTCTCCTCACTTTCCAGACACTTTTGGAAGTCATTTTCTGTTTTAAATTATGTACCATAACTCTTGTTTTAGTGGGGTTAAAAGTGGTCATTTCCTGGGGGACAATCTTGTTGGGCATTGGTTAAAAGTGATCATGTCTTGTTTTGTCAAAATGGAGGGAAAATGTGCACATTTTTCTATACCAACATATGAGTACAAACCACATGCACATAAATAGTTAAATACACATACGCATGTGCATAAAAGACTTACAGGTTATCCAAACTAGCTAGGTGAGAGCATATTTAATGGATAGTTGGACAGTAACCATCCAACTCTTAGTATATCTCAGAACTCCAATTCTTAGTCAATGCCATAAGTTCCGAGCTTGTAATAAATGTATTCAGTCCTAGTCCATCTAAAAGGATTGGTGGATATATCTCCCAGGTCAGTTGACCTATCTAATGAGGTAATATTTTCTCTTGAAGCAACCATCTGATAAACAAAGTAACAGTCAACTTTGATGTGTTTTGTTCTCTGGAAATTAAGTTACCACCAAAATGAACACATTATAATGATGTTGACTTCTTTTATTAGGCATCTAGCCTTGAACACTTCCGTGATCCTTGTTATAACAAATAGGTGCTTGGAAAATGGGAACTTCTTAACATACAGCATTCTTATGACTCTCTCATGGGAATTCTAAGAGGAGACTAACAGCACTCACTTCAAATGAAATATTAGTACAGATAACTTCAGGTAGAGCAATTTCCCTACTAACCTTAGAAGCTCCCCCTCTTCCGATAGAAGCTTAATGTTGGGTTCCGTGGGAGTTTTGTTAAGCAGCTTGCAATCTAACATGTTCCATAAGATGTTAATTATATGTTTCGGTACATCCCAACAATTCCATTGACATGTGACATGTATATTAATTCATATTCTTCATGCTACTTTTGGTTTGTTTATCAAGAAAATAAAAAAGAATATGCTAAGATCAAGCACCCATTGTCGCAACCAATCTATGTAATAAGTTCATAGTTCAACTTCCAAGGTCATCATATAAAACTGATTCAATTTCATGTCCAAAATTTTATAACAGAATAAAAGTAATCTCAAGTACTCGGATGATTGTGCAAATTTAGAAACTTCAAATAACTTCTATTTCATGGGTTCTAGACATGCGGTAATAACATCCTTTTTCGTAGTGTTTTGACTCCATACTACACAGAGGAGGTCCTTTTCTCATTGAAAGGCCTTGAAGAACCAAATGAAGACGGGGTCTCCATCCTTTTCTATTTGCAGAAAATTTTCCAGGTTAAGTGTTGAGTTTCCAACTCCATACTTTTGGCAATCACAACTTTTTCACCAAGCTGACAAAGGTTAACAATACAGATGAATGGAACAACTTCCTTGAGCGTATGAATTGCCTTAGTGACGAAGAGCTAAAGCATTATTGGAAAGAAGAAAAAGCTTTGTATGCAAGTGAACACTAGTCTTTGGGTATCCTATAGGGCCAGACATTGACTAGAACTGGTATGGGGTTATTTTTTATATATGGGATATAATATGTTCTTTTTTATTTATTCAGGCAGGACAGTGATGGCTCCTATTTGTACACTTTCCTCTTTCCTTCTACCACAAAGCTGCAAAATTTTTACTGTATCTGCATATTCAATGTTTATTTCATTTTTAAATTGTCAGTGAGAGGGATGATGTATTACCGCAAAGCTCTAGAACTCAAGCCTTCCTTGATATGGCCCGGATGAAGGTATATATTTCTACAAAGCACTTGTGCATATTTTTAATTTTATTATTATTATTATTATCTTTTTATTAATGCCACTGTTTGGAGTTGTTTCAAAGAATTGGTTTTTACTTGTGATAATCGAACAGACTTGATGGAAGGGTATAAAGCCATTGAGTTAAATGAGGATCAAATGAAGGAGAAAGGTCATTGTGGGCACAATGTCAAGCAGTGGCTGATATGAAATTTACATATGTTGTATCATGCCAGTCATATGTATTCACAAACGATCTGGTGATCAGCGTGCACAAGATATTTTACGACTCATGACAACGTAAGAGTAGGAATTTATTACTATGTTGTTCATTTGTTAATGTTTGAGTTGTAAGCCACTGCATGTTTTATTTAACAGGTACCATCTCTCCGTGTTGCATATATCGATGAAGTTGAAGAACCAACCAAAGACAGGCCAAAGAAAGTCAACAAAAGGTTTACTACTCGACTCTTGTGAAGGCTGCATTGCCAAAGTCAAATTCCTCTGAGCCTGGCCAAATTTGGATCAGGTATTCGTTAAAGATATATATACTGTCATTGAGAAGTTATTCACCAAAAGGCCCCCAGTAGTTACTATTGAGTAATGTGATTCACCTCTCTTGAAATCTCAAGTGGATAGCGAGGATACATGTCTTCAGGAATTATTATTATTTTTATCATTATTATAATAATTTATTTCTCTTAACGAGGATACATATTTTTTATACGGAGTATTTATCTTTGTTAAGGAAATATATATTTGATATATAGAATCTCTATATATTAGGTAGTTTAGGGTTTTAGGTAGGTAGGACATATATAAACTTGTTTCCTATTCGTAGTTTTCTAGTACCTATTTATAGGGCTTTGTATTTTCTATTCTTATGAGAGTTTGATATAATATATGACAGCACATTAGAAACTCTCTCTCTTCACTTTCGTAACATGGTATCAGAGCCTTTACGATAATTTTTAAGGAATATATATTACAACAATTACTACTGTTATACTATGTCACTATGATTCTATTTGACTTCAAAAGTTGCATATAGTCCATTTTCAGGTTATATATCGAATAAAATTACCAGGTACTGCTCTTGGGTGAAGGAAAGCCTGAGAATCAAACCATGCTATTATCTTTACACGCGGAGAAGGTTTGCAAACAATAGATATGAATCAGGTATTCTGGTGCTACTGTGTTATTGTATCCCATGAGATTTTTAATTCATGGTCTGCCTTTTGACATTACATGCATTTGAAGGATAACTATATGGAGGAAGCATTGAAAATGAGAAACTTGCTTCAAGAGTTCTGAAAAAGCATGACGGTGTGAGTATCCTTCTATACTTGGGTTGAGGAGCACATATTTACTGGAAGGTATGCTCTTAATATGAAGTAATTATTTTTTATGTTGGATATATATTGCAGCTTTCCCTATTAATTTCTGTGTCTACTTAATTTCTCATGTTGTCTCATGCGCAGTGTTTCTTCTCTTGCTGGTTTATGTCGAATCAAGAGACCAGCTTTGTCACTATTGGTCAGAGACTGTTGCCAACCCACTTAGGTGAGAATTTTAATTTACCCTGCACTTCTTCCTGAGTGGCAATTGTTACACTTTTTTGATAGGCCTACCCATTTTCAAGATGTTTGGCAGGTAATTTTATAGCATACTAATGTTTGAGGTTTGAGTTTGCCCTGTTCTAGAATAATTATAAAGAAGGTTGGTAACAGGTTAAAAATAAATTTCATAAAAATGTAACCATCTACCTTATACTTTTTGGTTCATTAATGGATGTAGTTTCTTAATACTGCATAGTCTACTAATAATCAAGTTTGGGTGTAAATATGTTAGAACATTCAAAGTGTGGTTAAAATGGTTTGACATTCCTGCCAACCCTTTAACCCATCCACCCGTTTTTAATCCTCCCACCTGATCCATAATTAAATGGGTTGAAAAGTGTGTTTATCTATCCCACCGAAATTTATTATAAGTGTGTTACTAAAACTTTGTTCTTTTTGCTGTGAAAAGTTGTGTATCTTATATACTGGCATACTGCTGTGTCTATAATGTGAATTCTGCTATTGAAATAATTGGTCAAGCTCTATTATAGTTCTTGGGAGTTAGTTATAGGATCAGGCTGCTATAATTACTTAACAACATAAACACTAGAGCAGTTACTATGTAGGCAGTAAATATATAGGGTTAGGCTTCTAAGTTATACAATCCAAATTTATTCTGCAAGTGACTGTTTTACACATACAGGAATAAGTGGAAAATTGACTACCCTGGCCACAACTAAAATGGGTTATAGGAGTAGATACATAAATAATTTCATTATTTTGGCTATATTCCCTTATTCTTAGCGGTCAATCACCAGTGAATCTTTGAAAAACTTTTAAGTTAGGAATGAATATTGCTTGTCGAAGTCCTTAAAGGTAATTGTTCAATTTATTACATGTGTGATGTGTTATAAACTTATAATGCACCCATAAATGCCATTCAGGCACAAGCATGCAATGTGGGTAATCTACTATAATAAACAAGTACTACTGTTATTTTCTAAATCCAAGCCTTGACCAAACTCTAAGTTTCCTCTTTTTGTGAGAAAATTGTACACAACTTCTTAAACGTTTACAGGGTTCGATTCCATTATGGCCATCCTGATGTTTTTGATAGATTATTCCACTTAACAAGGGGTGGAGTCAGCAAAGCTTCTAAAGTTATCAATCTAAGTGAGGACATATTTGCTGGTAAGTTATACTAGATAGCAATTGTTTATGTTTTGCTTCATTTATGATGCCATTTTTATTGTTTTCATTACTTTTGTAGGTTCAATTCTACACTTCGTGAGGGCAATGTAACTCACCATGAATATATTCAAGTTGGTAAAGGGAGGGATGTGGTCTTAATCAAATTTCTCTATTTGAAGCCAAGATAGCCAATGGTAATGGAGAGCAAACAGTGAGTCGTGATTTATACAGACTTGGGCACCGATTTGACTTTTTCCGAATGCTATCGTGTTACTTCACTACTATTGGGTTCTACTTTAGCACATTGGTATGTTGGTACAGTTCTCTATTTATGTGTCATTTTTGTGGTGTTATATTTATCTCAACCTTTGCCATTTCTTTGCAGATTACTGTCCTTATTGTTTATGTCTTCCTTTACGGACGCCTTTATCTTGTCCTCAGTGGACTTGAAGAAGGACTTATTACCCAGCCAGCAATTCGTGACAATAAGTCTCTTCAAGTTGCTCTTGCTTCTCAATCTTTGTTCAAATTGGGTTTAATGGCCCTTCCTATGATGATGAAATTGGCTTAGAAAGGGGCTTTCGCACTGCACTTAGTGAATTTATACTCATGCAATTGCAGTTGGCTCCTGTGTTCTTTACGTTTTCATTGGGAACTAAGACTCATTATTATGGAAGGACACTCCTTCATGGTGGGGCAAAATATAGGCCCACAGGTCGTGGTTTTGTGGTGTTTCATGCTAGATTTGCTGATAATTATCGGTTCTACTCCCGTAGCCACTTTGTTAAGGGACTTGAGCTATTGATACTACTAGTAGTGTATCAAATTTTTGGAGAGGTTATAGAGGAACTGTTGCATATATCTTAATAACGTGTCTATTTGGTTCATGGTTGGAACATGGCTGTTTGCTCCATTCCTTTTCAATCCCTCTGGTTTTGAATGGCAAAAGATAGTTGATGATTGGACTGATTGGAACAAATGGATAAGCAACTCTGGAGGTATAGGTGTCACTCCGGAGAGAAGTTGGGAATCATGGTGGGAAGAGGAACAAGAGCATCTTCGCCATTCTGGATTGCGTGGCATCATCACTGAGATTATACTATCTTTACGATTCTTCATATATCAGTATGGTCTCGTCTATCACTTGAACATCACAAAACACAATCAAAGTTTTCTGGTATGTTGTACTTGTGCTGTCTTGCTTATTTCTACTATAAATTGGTTCCAAGTATTTTATCTTGGTGCATTTAATTGCAGATTTATGGCGCATCATGGCTGGTTATCATTGTTATGCTTTTTGTAATGAAGGTGAGCCTTGGCCAAAATCCCACACCAAAAGAGTTTTGTTCAAATAATGTAGCAAATAAGAAAAGAAGATATTGATTAAAAACGGAACCTTTAAATGCTGCTTCTGTTTTTTTTTTCCTCTTTCTTCGTGGATTGTTCTTGACCGTGTATAAACATGCTGTTAATGTTATATAGACAACATTAAGTAAGAGAAAACTGACTTATTTCATGGTTCTGGTTTTCCACAACTAATGTTTTTTTTGTTTTTTTTTTGGGGGGGTCGTTATTATTTATCACTTTCAGACTATTTCTGTTGGAAGGAGAAAATTCAGTGCAAGTTTTCAACTTGTGTTTCGTCTCATCAAAGGGATGATATTTCTCACATTCATCTCGATCCTGGCAATTTTGATTGCACTACCTCACATGACTGTTCGGGACATTGTGGTGTGCATTCTTGCCTTCTTACCAACCGGTTGGGGCTTACTCCTGGTTAGTTATCCTTTCACGTTATCTCTTTAATTTTAATACTTTATTATGAAATCAAGATTTCAGTCTTGTATCTGTTTCCCTTTCTTTCTTATTCTAGATTGCCCAAGCATGCAAACCCCTTGTGCAAAAGGCTGGATTCTGGGGATCCGTTCGGACACTTGCCCGTGGCTACGAGATAGTGATGGGACTACTTCTGTTCACTCCTGTTGCTTTTCTGGCCTGGTTTCCTTTCGTTTCTGAGTTCCAGACTCGGATGCTGTTCAACCAAGCGTTTAGCCGAGGTCTCCAGATTTCGCGTATTCTGGGTGGGCACAGGAAAGATCGGAATCGAAACAAGGAGTGAGCTGAGCTCGCAGGCAAGCGCCATTGCAATTGTACTCATGAGACTCTTGTCCATTCCCTCCATTCTGAGGTGCCACTGTAATTATGTAACATTAGGCGCTGCAGTTTTTGTGTAGTCGAGATCGGTCGGTGCTTGTTGAAGAGTTACAATCACATTGATGGAGGTTTATTTTTTTAAAATGATAATTATTACAATTCCTTCACTGTTCCTCATTTTTTAACAACTTTTTGCCTTTCTCCGGAGATTTATCCCATTAAATTTAACCTTTCACTGTCTTTTGTGTTGATTGTGGTGATTTGCACCTCCTTCACATGACTCCACATTCTTGTTAAAGTTTCAGCGGTTAAATTGATGAGAATATATATTCTGTATTCAATAATGATGTCTGAGAGTACAGAGAGTGAATATATAGAGATGTAAGATAGAATCTTAGTCTAACAGGAATAATATAGTTCTAGTTTAATATGGATAATATAGTCCTAGTCTAATATGGATAATAGAGTCCTAATACTTCCTCTCAAGCACAAGGTTGGTCAGTCAAAACATTGAGCTTGCAACGTAGTAAATTAAAGCATATAGACGAAAGAGACTTAGTAAAAATATCCGCTATATGATCTTTGGTAGAAATAAAATTGACTTGTAATTCCTTCTTCGCGACTTTATCACGAACAAAGTGGTAGTCGATCTCAATGTGTTTGGTGCGGGCATGAAACACCGGATTAGCACACAGATAAGTAGCTCCCAGATTGTCATACCAGAGTTTGGGCACAGAAGGTGGCGCAAACCCGATTTCCTTCATCAGAGAGACGAACCAAGTAACCTCTGCAGAGACATTAGCCAATCCTTTGTATTCAGCCCCAGTTGATGAACGAGCCACAATATGTTGTTTTCGACAAACCCATGAGACAAGATTGGTCCCGAAAAATATAGCAAAACAACTAGTAGATTTGCGATCATCAGGATTGCCAGCCCAATCCGAATCAGAATATGCATGAATATCTAGAGAATGAGAAGACGTAATCTTAAGACCAAGATGTAGTATCCCATTTACATACCGTAACACCCTCTTGAGAGCCGCCCAATTCGCAGTAGAGGGAGAGTGGATGTGCTGATACAAACGATTGACTGCAAAAGGAAAGATCAGGCTAAGTTACCGTAAGATATTGCAGAGCACCTGCAAAGATGCGATACTGAGTGGGATCAGCGTATAGTACCACGACATCAGTCTCGACCTTCGTGGTTGAAACCGGAGTAGCCACACGGGCTTGCAATCAACCATACCTGCTCATTTTAGAATATCCTTCATGTACCGTTGTTGAGACAGAAGCATGCCATCAGACAACAAAACGGTCTCAATACCCAGAAAGAACGAGGGCACACTCATATCACGAACTTAAACTCAAGAGTCAACTTGTCAATAAGAGCAGTCACATGAGCCGGATCAGATCCCATAACCAAAATATCATCCACAAAACCATAAAATATAGACGAGTATTGCCATGTGAATATATAAATAGAGAGACATCTGTCTTGGAGGTGAGAAACCAGGCAGAAACCGAACACATGCAAATGAGATGCACACCAAGAACGGGGAGCTTGCTTAGCCCATATAGAAACTAACGTTGAAAGGAGAACAACGTGCCCGGGTATCGTTTTGTCTTCAATAGCCAGGGGGCTGGCGCATATAAACCGTCTCAGCGAGATTTCCCATTTAGAAAAGGCATTGTGTATGTCCAGCTGTCGAATAGTCATCCACGAGAAATAGCTAAGGGATAAAAGAAAGACGTACCGTACCGTCGGTTTAACCATGGGATTAAAGTCTCAAAGAAATCCTCAAACACCAGCAACCTTATTGAATCCTTGCAACCCAACGAGCCTTTGTACACGTTCAACTCGACACCATCAGGCTTTCATCTTGGTTCTAAACACCCACTACACGACCAAAACCACATTCATAACTGATTTAAAAGAACAAGACCGCCATGCCTATCGTATGTGCACCAGGCACCTAAATTCCAAATCCAGGTCCCTGCATCGCCGCCATTCGGGAAATTTGACCGCTTTGAGTAAAACATGTAGGCTCAGTAGTGACGTCAGTAGATATAGCAACATGATCATGCATCCCCGAGCCCGCGTATCTCATCGTATGAGACCGAACGGGCGAGGGCGCGGGACGGGATCGACCAAGGAGGTCGACCCCTCGGCCGAGCAGGCGGTTGGTCCGTGACTGTCCGCTCGGACCGTCATGGACGGTTGGCAGGAATGGGCCTGCTGGCGGTGTGGCTCAGGCACGACAGGAGGATCCAAAGGCTAGACATCACCGGCTCACCAGGAGACAACAACCGGCGCAACACCCCATGGCTCAGGGTGTGGTGCGGGTACCTGTGAATCAACCAGAAGCAACAAAAGAAGCAAGTCTCATCGAATCGCACATGGCGACAGATAAAAACTTGTTAGTGGTTAGTGTCTAAAAACACGATAGCCATGAAAGGATGGGGAATACCTAGAAGAGAACAAGGAGACGACCCAACTGCAGTTTGTTGCAATTATAGTCGCCGCCACAGCCCAACACAAGAACCAAAAACCGTAAGTAGAGTAACAGGGCGGAGACCGCATGCAAGAGGTTGTGAAGGGACTTATCAGACAAGACACGAGTGGCAATTTTATTGGATAAGATACACCAGCAGGTTTCGAAGGAAAATCCCAGAAACGTGACGGAACAGAGGATGGACCATTAGCGCCAGTCCGTTTTCGGACAACATGGCGATGCTTGTGTTCTACTCTCTGCCGTTTTGTCTCATGAGTATACACACAGGATTGCCTATGTCGAAACCCAATGACACGAGAGTCCGACACAACGCGTCCTTCTTTGCATTCTCCCCCTAAATAACTGAAAGGACCAGAATTCTTAGCCGAGAGATAGAACCACGCTTCAACCCAAGGACCGAACTTATCAAATCACCCTCGCTCATATACAATACCACTCTAGCCGACATAGGATAATACCACCGTAAGACGTGTCAATCATCCACAAATAATAACAAAATATTATAAAGCCATTTGCAGAAGTATCGGCGCAGGCACAAAATAATCTGAATATACTACAACCTTCTAAAGGATGCCAACTACGTACATTCAAACACGCGATACAAAGAAAACGAGACACTTGCTAATTGACAAGAGGGAACAAACTATTCGGGCAGCAAGATCACAGGGATTAAAACCAGCAAAGGAAAACAACCACCAACGACGAGCAACAGCACGAAACCGGGAGGAGGAAACCCCGCGCCCCCGCCGGCCTAGAAGCCGGGCTCAAAAGCCCTGCGTACACGACCGAGATGTCGTGATGCCCACGCGCCATATGCCAGGACGGACAGAGAGCCCGGTGCAGCAGACAAAGCACGGGAGCCGACGCGAGGGCAGGCCAGGCCCTAATACCCACCCGGACGCATGCCCTTAAAAGGGTGTTCCTGGTCTTGAATGTCCTTCACCACCAAGAAGACCCGAAGGGGACAACTCCAAAAAAAGACAGTTATTCTCTCTCGCAAACACGCCCTGAAATAAATAAAACTCGTGAACACATAGAGACAAGAACAGTGCACAACATCCATACCTGACGAAGACCTAGATTAAAGTGCTAAACGAAGTAGAACAACAAGTAACCACTGGCAAACATGTACCATTGTCGACCCGAAGTGCCTCCAGACATCATATGCGAGTAGAGATGTCAATAATGTGGGATCAAGGGCAGCATGATTTGTGGCACCAGGTGCCGGAAACCACTGATGAGAGTCGTCCATAGAACCATCAACACCAGAAACGACAACATTCGCCTGAGGGTCCGGATCAGGAGTGAAACGACGCAACAACGACCACCCGAGCTATATGCCCTTGCTTGTTGCAAATTTGACAGTGAGTGCCCGAGTTGGACCGCCCCCGGCCACGACAGCCGGGCCCCTGCCGGCGACCACCACGACTTACGGCCAAGGCCGCCGGTGCGCCTGAGAGCCGCACAATCATCCGAACAGATCCACTCCTGCCGAAACAATAAAATCTGCAACCTCTGGGAGGGGAACATGCACACCCGGGCTAGAGTTGGCCACCAACGGTCGGAACTCTGGGCGAAACCGCGCGAAACACATATAAATTCTGATCATCCAACTCAACATGACGACCGGGCGAGGGCCAATTCATCAATCAACATCTGGGCACGACCAAGGAATCAGATATCGAGGAATCACGTTGACGGAGCCCTGAAAGTTCGCAGAGTAAGCCGGAGTGCACGAGAGCGAGTAGACGAACCTAGGGTTTGTTCGGATTACCTGCCAAAGCTGCCGAGAGGTGCCCTTGCCAACGGCGAAACGAAGAGTCTCATCGGACAAGGAAATAATGAGCATGGAGAGGATTGCCCTTGTCTTGCCGACGCCAAAGCGAGCTGCCGGGCGGGGAGATCGGAAACCGCCGCCGGGGATTATCCGCGGTCGACGTTAGGGCCGGCGATGCCGTCAGAAAGGGTGTTGTACCATCAACAAACCTAGAAGCCTTGGCCTTCAAGAAACGGAAGCATCTGATTCGCCAGAATTGATAATTTCGGGAGGTCAACTTTAAAGAAACGAAGTGATGAGCCGATGACAGGCTACTACTCGCAGGCATCGTAGGAACCTCGGTAACGGTCCATTCCGAAGAACAAAGAACAGAGCGTGCATTAACACCGACGTTTTCCATGAGAAAAAAAACCTAGCTGATACCATATGAGAATATATTTTCTGTATTTATAATGATGTCTGAGAGTACAGGGAGCGAATATATAGAGATGCTAGATAGAATCCTAGTCTAACACGAATAATATAGTCCTAGGCTAATATGGATAATAGAGTCCTAAGTAAAATTAGTTAATCATTCTACTCGTAATTTATTAGAACAACAATTGCTTCAACATTTAAAATTAATTTTCTTATATGGGAAATGATGTTTTTAGTACTTAAACCTCTGTGGCAATTTATATCATGGACCAGGTCCACATAGCATTATGGAGCATGGATGAAACAAAGAGGTACACAATTCATACTCGTAAGGTACAAAATTTTAACACAAAATACAAAAAATCACAAGACATATTGCATAGCACATTATGGATCTAGTTGGATTGAAAAGACGAAGTGTAGAATTCATACTCATAAGATACAGAATTTCATAACATAAGATACAAAAAAATCATAACACAAGACACACATGTTATATATTTACTTATTTTTTCTAATCTGATTTAGGTACATAATTTTTGTTTATAAACACAAAATACCGAAATTCATAACATAAGACATAATTACTAATTTGTTTCAGATACATAATTTATATTCATAAAGTACAGAATTTCATGACGCAAGATACAAAAATATCATAATACAAAACATAAACAGGGCCGGATTTTAGGCTGTGCAAGCTGGGCTATCGCACAGGGCCCCCAATTTTAGAGGGCCCCAAATTGTAGAGGCCAAATATTTAATATTTACCTAACTAGTTTAAAAAATAAAAAATCAAAAGTTTTCAATTAAACTTAAAAGGTTCCATGAAGAGGTGGTAGCAATGTGTATTTATTGTATTTTAACTTGGAGGTCAAAGGTTCGAAACTCGCATATGTTAGTTTTAAAAATTATGATTTTGGAGGGCCTCAATTATTTACTAGAACAGGGCCACAAAAACCTAAAAATCCGGCCTGAACATAAACACCTGAATCAGGATCCATAGTGTAGTGCCTCTGTGTAGTGTCGGTTACTAATATTTTAGAGGCAATGTTTTTTGTGTCAATTCATATGAAAAGTAAATGTTATACTAGTTAACCAAAAAAAGAGTGTAAATTTTAATTTGATAGGGTCTTTATGGTGATTTACTGATTTGAATAGTTTTCTTCCTCCCAATATTCTCTTATCGAATGCAATAAGGTAATTTTTTTTTTTTTTCCTTTGAACAATAATCGTTTTTTTTGTTTGTTATTAGTTAATTATTTTTCAATAATTTATAGTCAACTATTTCAAGTAGAATTTAGCTCTAAACTTACATATTTTGCCTCCTCTAGATATAACAAGGCGTTTGGTTGGAATGAATGAATTAATGGGAAAAGAAATTGTAATTCAGTAGGAAATAGGGGCGGATCCAGAAATCTTTGCTAGCGGGGCGAAAGATTAAAAACCAATGAGATATTTTGAGAAAAAAAATATATTTAGAAGCCAAGTAATAAATATTGTTAATTAGGATGAAAAATTAAAAGTATATCAAAATTAGATAAAAATACTCAAAACAAAATGTGAAATATAAGTAATTAGATAAAATAATTTGAATATAAAACATATTATAAAACACTCATATCAATATTAATATTTAAAAAAGGGAAAATCAACGATTTGGTCCCTCAATTGTTAGCAAAATATGAATGTAGTCCCTTAATCGCGAAATCATCGATTTAGTCCCTGGAAATAACTGTTTTTTTAGTTGATTTGGCCCCTCCGACCGTTCCCCGTTGAATATCCGGCGAGAGCTCCGATTTGCCATGGGCAATTTTGTCTTTTCACCCCCATATTCTTCATCCGATGATAAGTGTTTTTTTAGGTAATAAAGCCCATATTAGGCAATCCCAATCCCCACCATCCATGGCCCAGAACAGCCAACTCTAATAAAATACATCCAGAAAATGAATTAAACTCTACATTTTACAATCCACTTTGCACTACAATCGCAATTGCAATTGCAATCACCACATACCACTTGCACAAGTCAAAGGGGGTCAGCTTTAGAAAAGTTTGATATTATCAATTCTGCAGAGAGATCTTTCAGGCTTTCCAAGAGATAAGGTCAGTTGAGAAAATTTTGATTTTATCAATTGCACAGAGGATTTCTCAGGCTATTCAAGAACGGGGTCTGCTCAGAAATGCTTGATTTTATTCGATTCCACCGAGAGATTTCTCAGGCTATTCCTAAACATTATCCCATCATTAGTCTTTGCAGTTGAGTGTGAACCAGAGCATTTCAATGGCAGTAAAGAAAAACATTCAGATGGTTTCTGTAATGTCAGAAAAGAACTCAAATCGGTCTTGCTGAGCTTGAAGCATGCGTTTGGTGTGTAAATTCTTCGCTGGAAAGTGTCTTCCAAGTGTTTGTGACAATGTCTGAAAAGAAACTGCATTGCCGTTCGGCAAGAAAACATCAAAAGGCATACCTTTGAACAGGCCAAAACGGGACACGAAACCATAACCGTTTGCCTGGATTTCAAAAGCAAGAGCTCGGAGAGCGCAATCCTACAATGAAAATAAAATAAATTACAAAGCAAGAAAATAAACTATAGGTACCTGACTGTGGTCGGAGACTGCAATTGGATGAACTGAGGAAGTGGTCGGCGACTGGACGGACTGCGAGCCTGCGAAGTCGTTCTGGTCGGCGACTGGACGGACTGAGACCATGCGACGTGGTTATCAACAATAGATCGGATTAAAGGGTCGGGTGGAGGAAGAATATGGGTGAAAAGACCAAATTGCCCATGACAAATCGGAAGCTCTTGCCGGATTTTCAACGGGAAACGGTCGGACGGGGCCAAATCAACTAAAAACAGTTATTTCCAGGGACTAAATCGATGATTTCGCAATTAAGGGACTACATTGATATTTCGCTAACAATTGAGGGACCAAATCGTTAATTTTTCCCTTTAAAAATATAAGATTAAAAAACACAATGTTATAAATTTAAATTCAATTAGAATTAATCCACTAAAAATTCAGTGTGGGTTAGATAACCAAAGATCTTAACATCCCCTTTGCTTAGAAATTTATGAAATGGTATATATATAATATAGTATATATATATACCATAGTAATAATGATATATACGCGGGCCGCGTACTAGGTATAAGTAGTATATACTGATCCACTACGTAGTTATAGTATATACTATATAGTTTAGCGCATCATATGAAGAACATGTTGTTGAGGTGGGTAGAACGGTGAGAACACATCATGTGCATCCATCTAATATTTTTTAATGGTCCAGATTATATTAAGTGTGTGCGAACGCGCATTAAATGTGTGCAAATGCGATTTTCTGTGTTTGCACACATTTAATGCGCGTTCACACCACTTCAATCTACCATCTAAACCATTAAAATAATAGATGGATTGCACATGATGTGTCTCATGTTCGTCACCTACATGACATGTTCTCACTGGAACTCTACCATAATAGTAAGGTCAGTACTACATACTTTACGTCACTCACTAGCGCTGCTGACCCCGCCCCCGCCCCGGCCCTCCCGTACTACCCGTCACTGTATATATATAGCCTATAGGTAGTAGTATAGTTTAGAAAAAATATATATATATATAGCGTATATAGATGACGATCAAACAGCTACGACTATATAGTAAATGGGATGGTGGGAATGGGCCACGGCTGCCCCATTGTGCTTCCGCTCACAACGCGACAAATAATACATTGGTACAAATAACGGAATTAGGAAGTTAAATGAGCAATGGGTATTTTTGTGATGCATGGAATAGAAATATGTCATTTCTTCCCTTATTCCCTTGTCTTTGGTGTAGGAGAATTGCAGACAGTCACTGAATTTGGAGGCAATTCTTGCCAACCGAAAGCTCGCAAACGCCAGAACAATGTAGTTTCTCTTTTCAGTGAGATGCAAGTTCATGTCTGCATTCAACACACCGCGATAGACGATGCGTCATAAACATTCTTCGTGCATCCGTAGCAAGAGTAAAAAATGTCACTGTTCAGGAAACAATTAATCTGTTCACATTCAACGTCGTGAATCTTCAAGAGGATGTGTGTGTGTGTTTTTGTTTTTGTTTCTCTTCTGAACGCATGTACCGAAACTGGTAAGGTCATTAAAGTCATCAAAGAAGACAGTTTAACAAGAAAGTGATGTTGTTTTGAGGAACATCAAACCACTCCCCACAATTTGACGTCGGAGGGAAGTTGGAAGCGTGGTCTTGCGTGGTAGGGTAGACAGTGGGTGGGGGGCAACATAGTGTCGCAGGATCTTTTTAAGCAAAACGTGAATGGGTGTTTTGTAGACATGCAGGTGAGAGCCGTGATGGAGGGGTGGGAGTGCCACTTCTTTAAATCGCATCAACAAGGTAGTCCAAACAAGCTCACGCGACACCTCGACCCACGAGACCCCCCGACTAGAAAGAGAATAAAAACGGTTTGTGAGTCCATTTCCACATCTACACAACTCATACTCGTATCTTTCAACCAGCTTAATGCCTCTCTCATACAGATAGTCTCGACTTCGTTGAAAGTATAGATCCCATCCAGATGCGAATTCTTTGCTGTCAAAAACACACCATCGTGATCTCGTAGGACCAACCTAAGCCCATAGAATTAGTGGATGTATTTAGTGACGCATCCGTATTCAGCTTAAATCGCCCAACTTTTGGCCGAATCCAACACTCATTCTCGATGATTGCCCTGCATGATCCTTAGTGTTAGCGTAAGACCAGTTTTGCACAAAAAAAATGAGGGCACAACGCAACACTAAATCAGTATCAAAACTTATTCCTTTCCAAACATTATTATTTCGACTTTGCCATAATCCCTAGCAGGCCATGATAAACTTAACTAGGAGATTGCCATTCAAACGAGTTAGTATAGCAAAAATTAATCAGTAACATTACCATAAACTACCACCCGCCGCATGTAGGCCAATAAGATTCCACACTTTAGCAGCTTCAGTACACTGTGCAAAAATGTGATAAGCATTAAGCAGTCTCTAGTTCCCTCCTGCACACATGACACACCAAAGAGCAATCGATATTTTTTTTATTGAAGAGCATCTTTGGTTAGCAGAAAAGAAGAGGCCAACTACTAGTACATCAATACTCCATAAACAAGACCATGGTCAGACATCATGTAACTCACCCTTCAATCGTCTATAACATGTTTTGACAGTGCATTCATCTTTTGCGTCCCAAAACCAGTACCACGAGTCTTTTGGCTTTCTAATGGAGATCGCTATATTCAAAATCAGCTTGGCATCTCGGGCGTAAAAAATGTTTAGGATACAGCATGTTCCTTGAGCATTAAACAAAGAGGACACCGTTGACTCTAAACAAAAAAAAGATTCTAAGTTGCAAAGCAAAAAAGAAGAGAAAAAAGATGTGGATAAATGGAAGGAGGAGAGAAAGAGAGAAAAAGAATCTCAATGATTTAAAATTTCAATATGTAAGGTCTATCATAAAAGGCAGTGTAATAAAGCATGAATACTAATTATCCCTACCCTAATTAATGAAATTAATCAATTAATAGAATAATACAAGAAAAGATCGCTTCGCATACTGTCGTAATATAAGGTCCATTTTCGGTGGTAACCATGCATGCTTTCAGCCCATTCCCAATACTTCGCCTCCAGCCATCCCGAAGGACGTCCTTGCGCTTCTAAAAACCCCTCCAAAATAAAAGACGGGTTACTACCTGCAACTGCATCAAAATAGGAACAATTAGGGTAATACCGTGCTTTGGAAACCCATGCTACCAACGATGAGGGTTTAGTATTAATCTTCAAGCTAGCTTGCCACGTAAAGCCATATTTATCTCGCATAGAGATCGAAAACCTATTCCGTCGTCTTGTTTAGGAGCTGTCAAGCCAGTCCACGATCTCCATCTTAATCCCTTGCATTACCAACTGAGCAGTCCACCAATATTCATTCATCAGAGTCTCAATATCCTTGCATATCCCAGAGGCAATAGAAAACCATCATCGCATAGCTAGGCATTGCTTGTATGACATTTTTCAGGAGCACCTCACGCCAGCTCTTGAAAGAAACTTGGGCATTCCAACTTCTCACCTTAGCTAAGATTCTATCTTTCAGAAACCCAAAATCTGTTTCTTTTCTATTCCCAACGAGAGATGGCAGCCCTAAGTATTACGAGCTGTGTTGCCTTCGCCACCCCAAGAGATTGAGTCACTGAAATACGAACTGGATAGGTAATATTAGTGTTGAGATTAATAAGAACAAGAAAAATAAAACAATGGCAGAATGGGTAAAGAGGACAAGATTTACGTGGTTCGACAATGTGCCTACATCCACGGGAGTGAAACAATTCTTATATTCATAGTGATGGTGATAGTGGTGACACAACCCATTAGGGATACAATCAATATATTTATAGCATCTAATCCTAATCCCTGTACAATGGGTGTACCCGTTTCACTCCTACTCTAGTATAAGACAAATACATATTCCTAATCCATATATGAGACAAACTCAACATCTCCACCTTGGCGAATATGCTTTTTTAGAGAAAAAGATAACTCAACAAAATCCCCACCTTACGATTTAGCTCTTTAGGAGAAAAACTTACTCACCATCTCCACCTTCACATGTATGCCTTAGGAGAAAGACTATCTCCACCTTCGAAATATGCCCTTTAGGAGAAAAATAAACTCAACAAATCTCCACCTTAGCAAATATGTCCTTTAGAGAAAAGACTTAATCTAACATCTCCACCTTCGCAAATATGCCCTTTAAGAGAAAAATATTTATCTCACATACACATGGATAGGAACAACCATGTTCATCCCAACTAGCCAGCCATATGCACCACGCAGCATCAAACGTTTTCCAGCATGTACACGAGGCTTTGTCCCAAGCCATTCGCCCTCAGTCGTCGACTTGTTATACCAGCCTCATGCTAACTGCCCGTTCAGCTGACCTTTGCATTTGGCCATACCAGGTCCATGTCCCCTCCTGGTATCCACGCTGCCCCTAACACAACAGCGCCCCTGCAAAGTCACACTAAACCCGTGTGCCTTGCCCAATGCTCCACCAACCAGCAATTACCACCGGTTAGCAACACGCACCACGCAGCATCAAACTTCCTAGTGCATGTTCATGAACCGCTTCATCTTGAAGCGTCGTCCATACCAGTCATGACTCATGCCAGCCCGCCCATACCAGGTCCATGTCTTATGACAAGCCCAACCCGTACCAACGTGACTCATGACAAATTCAGCCTATACCGAGTCAATATTGACCCATATTGATACCAAGTCCGCGACCCTCCTGGTATCCGCGCTGCCCAACCCACAGCGCCCTCACACTTTCTCATCTAGATCTAGAAACACCCAACAAGTCCAAACAATGTTCGAACTTGTTCCTTGTAACTGCTAGAACATCACCTTCACTATAATAAGAGTCATCAGCATGTACCACGTCCGTAGTTTCCTGCTTCTTCAACTCCTCCCAATCAGTCTCTTCCAGATTAGTTAGCTTTTGCGCCTTCAAGATTTTCAGAAGACTATGTTGCGCCAACAAATCCTTTACCCTGATTGCCATAACCCAAAATTCCTATACCATCAAACTTTGATACCTCGAATTTTGTACTTGAACTAGCCATCTCAACAGAGCTCTGATACAATTTGTTGAGATTAATAAGAACAAGAAAATAATAACAATGGCAGGAATGGTAAAGGACAAGATTTACGTGGTTCGGCAATGTGCCTACATCCACGGGAGTGAAACAATTCTTATATTCATAGTGATGGTGATAGTGGTGACACAACCCATTAGGGATACAACCAATATATTTATAGGCATCTAATCTAATCCCTGTACAATGGGTGTACCACCAATTGTTGAGATTAACAAGAACAAGAAACAATAATAATGGCAGAAAGGGTAAAGAAGACAAGATTTACGTGTTCGGCAATATACCTACATCCACGGGAGTGAAACAATACTCTTATTCATAGTAATGGTGATAGTGGTGACACAACCCTTAGGGATACACCACCCATATATTTATAGGCATCTAATCCCTATACAATGGGTCTACCCGTTTCACTCCTACTCCTAGTATGAGACAAACTCATATTCCTAATCATATATGAGACAACTCAACAATTAGTTCTAAAACAGACCATATATTTATCATAGTAAATCCCTTGTCCCGAGGCTCTTGAATAGGTGTCTAGCACATACTTCATACATTGAGTCTCCTGGGCGTTGGCGCGGAGAAATAAGAAACAATCGTCCGCGAAGAGCAAGTGAGATATCAACGGTGCTCCCGATCCACTTTAATACCATGCAGCCTTCCCATATTCATGTATTTCTCTATCATCACACTCAGTCCCTGGGCAATCAACAGAAATAGATAAGGTGATAGTGGGTCACCTAGGCGCAAACCCACGTCCCGGTAAAATAGGACCAAGTTGACGCTGCTCATACATGATGTGGTATTTCACGAAGCGAACTGTTTCCATTAGGATGTCAACCCATCTTCTTTCAAAACCCAACTTAACCATTACAGCCTCAAGAAAACCCCATTCAACACGGTCGTATACTTTACTCATGTCGACCTTCAATGCAACTACTCCTTCTTTACCTTGGGTTTTTCGTCGTAGATAATGATGAGCCTCGTAGGCTAGCATGGTGTTATTTGTAATGAGTCGGCCTAGACCAAAAACACTCTGGGTATGCAGGATAATTCCCTCAAGAAGTGGCTTTAACCTGTTCGCACAAACCTTTGCAGCAATTTTGTAAACCACATTACATAATAATATCGGTCGTAAATCTTTCATAGATTCCAGGGACGCTTTCTTTGGGATCAAAACAATATGTGTTTTGTTAGCCTTTGTTGGGAGGGAATTTGTCTGTATGAAATCCCTGCATAATGTAGTAACTCCCTCCCCCATAATATCCCAGTAATATTGGGAAAAGGGGCCCAGTGACTTATCTAGATGCATATGGAATACAGATTTTTTTATTTTACTTCCTCCATACTCACTGGACGTGGAAGTTGTATATTTTCCCGAGCAGTGATCCTTGGGATAATTACGTCAATAATTTCGGCTATGTAACCTTGGTCTGCTTCAAATAAACTTCGAAAATAGCTTTGCACAATATGAACCAATTTTTCCTCACTTTCAACCCAGTTCCCATCATCATCTTTCAGTTTACAAATTTTGTTTATTCTCTTCATTGCCTTTATAGAATTGTGAAAAAAACTTACTGTTTAAATCACCGCCTTTGTACAAATGCTCATTCCCCCATTTGCTTCCAAAATAGGTGTTGCTGCTCAAGCAAATGAAGGAGTTCTCGTTCAGTGTTACCATATTCAACCATATTGTCCTCATCTCGGCGTGAACGTAGAAAATCCAACCTATATTTGCAGCTGTCAGTCCGTCGTTGGAAGTATTTATTATAAGTCTTCCCCCAACGCTAGATATCTCGACCGCAACAATCAATACGCATGGTCCGGGAAGATCTCTCCGGGAAGCCATAATATCCCGTGTAGCGCCAAACCGGACTGCCAACATCAAGGCTCAATATAGTATCAATATAATTGCTATAATAATCAGTTATTTGAAGATTCACAGTATTAGACCATAACATTGCAAGACCCCCTATATGTCTTACTGCATTACCTGTAAAAACATTATCAAAACCCAATTGTACTCTCACATTCTCCATTCGGTGTTTGTCAACAAAGGTTTCCATTAAGAAACCACTCTTGGCCGCTTAGCGTGAACTAGGTCCACGAGAACTCGAATCGCCGTAGGGTTGCCAAACCCTCGACAATTCCATGATACGAGACTTCATATTCCGCGAGAACTCGGATCGCTGCAAGTCCCGTCTTCTGGCCATTTTTTGAAAGTCCATCATCAGTCTCCATATCATTCTGGGTAGTCTCTGCTGATGTACTGCCTATGTCAACCCTTTTCCTTTTCGAGTCAGAAGCGACATACAAAAGTCCAGCTCATTGGTCGCCAGAACATCGTTTGCCAACATGCCAGGCGCCTTATAGTTTTTACACTCAGCATCTAGTTCTGGTGTTACCCATTGTTGTCCTGTTGTTGGGGTGTTCTTACGTGACCCTGCCTAGAGCCACGAACCGTAGGGTTTATCTACCTTGGTATCACCTCCACTGAGGCTCGATCTCATGATCTCCCACATATGGGAGAGTCACCACATGGCACCTTGAGCACATGGTGCTTGGCCCTAGAGCATGGTTTAGTCCACTTATTTAACTTAAGGGATGAGCTCGGTTAGGAGTGAAATCTTCCATTCAATTCCAGAAGAAGTCAAACCTATTTGCACTCTTAATCTATTAGAGCATCTTCATTTGTTAAGTTTTTAGCACAAATTTTTAGGTGCCAACTAGGAGGGAAGGAGGGAGGCAAAAACAAAAAAGAAAGAAAATAGTTGTCAATAAAAAAAAATGAAGAAAAAAGGGCGCTTATGTGATCTTCACGCAAAGAAAAAAACAATTTTTTTATGGGACACACTCAATGAGACAAAAACAACGGGACCCGTCTACTAACGAAAATTGTTTTATGTTTTCTAATTTTTCAGTTTTCATTCTTTATTTTCCATTTTATGTCTTCTATTTAGAAATATTGTTTACTAACACTTATTTTTTAATTTTTTTAGATTAACGCTATAAAATTAACACAAATTTAATTTTGAGTGATTTTTAGATCATATGTTTAAAATATATTTGGGTTAAATAAAGTAAATATAGTTTTTACTTTTAAGTCAATATATGTAGAAGATGTTTGACATTTGATATCCGAGGGAACCAAATTTTCATATTAGTATACTTAAGGATATATGAGAAAAACATAAATAAAATTAGAATAATTTGTAGACGAAAAGCAAACAGCCTGTTTATTAATTTCACCTAATTTTGGTTCTTATTAAAATTGTTAATAAAAGTTATTTAGTTATTGTCAGGTCTCTTGTACTTCTGAATTCAACTGGTATTAACACTATATGGTTTCGATAATCATGATTGCATTTGTGCTATTGAAATATGACATGTATATATAAATAAAGCACTAACCAGTATAAAGGAATCATTTTACTTTGGGCAAAGTTACTCTAATGATACGATAGAAAGAATATTGTAATATAGAAATTTCAATATCCAAACTGCGGACCCACAAAAAAACATTAGCATATATTCGAATATACAGCACTGAACATAAATATAATCACACTCGTCTACCAATATATATAAGTTGACAGGATTGACTTCAGTGCCAATCCAAAACATAAAACTTGTATAGGAGTGAGAAGTATATCAACTTATCTCTACCTATCTCTTCAGAAGATGTAGAAATAAATTGTATTTGGTAACTATTAAGATAATGCCAAAAATAGATATGAATGTTTAGTAAAATTCAAGTAAAACGTGTGAGAGTGCCAAAGACATCGACCATCCACACTAATTGGCCCATTAAAATGACTAGAAAGGGAAGTGACTCAATTATCCACACGAACCGTAAATATAGTAAAAGCTAAAATTAGCCACCAACAAGTACCCAACGTAAAGAACATCAATGAGTGCAAATCTTGCTTTTATTGTAAGGGCTCTGAATCTCCGAGGTCTCGTCTTATTTATCCTGCTGAGCTAGACGGTGGGATTTCTAATAAAAGTAAATTATGATATTGCATAGGAGAGTAAAGCACAATTGTTCGCTATCTATAGTATGACATGGTTATAATTAATCAATGACCCATAGACAAGCTGGTCGTGCCTGGGTAAACTCATACCTTCCTCAAATCCTCATTTTGGCGCATAACCTCTTCACATCTCTTGCAAAAGAGCTAAGGGATTCGTAAACAAAGCAAGCCTCCATGGTTATTCCAGGTCTTCACAGAGGTTGCGTTTCTTCACGAGCTAGGGTTGACCATAAAAGTTTCAAGTGAGAAATAATCTTTATAAGTCTATCTGAAAATTATACTGCTACTACCAATAATAACTTCTCTGTATCGCTACTTCTTTCTAGG
Organism: Ipomoea purpurea; assembly: GCA_009835305.1. Classification (NCBI taxonomy): domain Eukaryota; kingdom Viridiplantae; phylum Streptophyta; class Magnoliopsida; order Solanales; family Convolvulaceae; genus Ipomoea; species Ipomoea purpurea. The sequence continues at coordinate 66,272 of VALG01011638.1, forward strand.
CAGATGAAAGACGGAAAAATAAACGGTGGACTGGATGTATAGCGCACCGCCTATGGCGTAAAGCTGGAGTTAGGTGTATGGATTCGAAAGGTCCCAATCTGCACAAGCCGAGATTCTTGAAAGAAAGATTTTTATGGAGGTGTCAAAGGTAGGATGAGGACTGCAGTTTAACACCACTGGGCGAGTTTTCAACATATAGTCGCGATTTTTGATTCAAATGCAGACATTTTCAAAAAAGGTTCGAATTTGAATATTTGAATTTTGGAAATTCTGTTTGCCTTAAAATAGAAAAGATTGGTTCAGGCATAGGGGGAGTGTTGGGCTGGGTTATTGGTGGTTTGGATAGAGAAATTGAAAAACGAATGTTTAGAAATGCGGAAGGAATTGGGAATAAAGGGTAATAGGCTTATAGCTATTGTAAGTATGAGGGCGTGAAGTTGATAGACGTGAGAATTATGTCAAACTAATTTGGTATTCGTTTGGTAACAAATATGATCGAATAGAGGTTGATTGCAAGCCATGTTAAGGGGAACAAAATTGACAGTAGATAGTTACATCCTGTAAAAGAAAAGTTGACATCTCATTGATTTTTTGATATATTAAAATTTGTGGTTATTTATAGTTATTAGAATTATGTTTTAGTGTGCCAAATCGTGTAGAGATCAGTATAAAGTATGGCTTTTTGTAATGGAATCATTGCTCAATTTTTTTAATACTTAACCTACTAGCCAATGTTATTGTTAATTTGTCGTGCTTACTGTTTATTTGTGGTGAGAGGTGACGTCACTGCCGAAAGGTGTTGCACATGGTTTTTTTTATATCATTGTAAATTGCATTCTTGAGCTTGATTGGAGACTTTGGGTTGGTTTCAGTACAATCGGAAGCCAAGAGACATACAATGTGTGGAACGTTGAGCCTACTTGGCACCCTAGAAAATGGTCTCGGAGAACAATTAGCCTCTTTTGATTTATTTCTAGTTGTATTTTATATTGTGTTTCTTATGTTTTTGGTCTATGGCATTTTTCAAATTTAGTCAATAATTGTTCTCTGTAATAATATATAATGATAATGTGACTTTAATTTGCCAGCTTCTGGTGAAGGACTCTTCAAAAAGGATGTCTCTTGATAAAGTCATGGATCAGGTCCTCTCGGATAATAAATAAAATAGCAACAATCAACATTCGGAATGCATTTTGCTGGAGAGAATTGACTTCGGTTCCAAAATTTATCTCTGCTAAATCAAAGAGTAATATAGTATTTATTGAGATAAACAGTATTAATCACTTCAAGCTAAGTTTATGAGCAGCTTATTTACGAAATGATTTGGATTGGTATGTTTAAAATTTTCAGGAGGCTCAATGCAATTGTTCCAGTAAATGAATTGTAGAATTTATTAACTCAGTAACTGTAATCCCATTTTACTTTGCTAACCTTTTTGAAAAAAAAAAAAAAAAAAAAAAAAAAAAAAAAAAGCAAATGGTGACAACTGCCAATGATAAATCCAACATTGCCATACCACAAACCTGAATCCAACACTGTATACAACCAATTGATCGCAACACTGTCATACCATTGACCAACATAAACTAATCCAACATTATTCCCAAAATGGTGACAAACATAAGACTGTAAACACAAATTTGTTACCAAAACAAGCAACTATCATATTGTTACCAAAACAGCAAAGTTGTTATGAAAAAGCTATCATACATAATCAATAGTTTACAAGAGCACTTAACCTAACTAACCTAATCTGAGATCAACAAAAAGGCACAGATTTATTCATTCCACTTGAAATGTTGCAATGCTATTGTGCCAGGTGTGTTGCGTCCTCCATCTTCTAGGGTTTATATCATCACTCTTATGGCCTTGGTAGTCACGCCTATTACAAAAGTATAACCAGAGCTTAATTATTGTAAGTAAAAAAGTTATTATTCCAAAGTAAACAAGAATTTAATTAATGCCTTACATTTAGTGTTACTATCTCCAGTGGTGGGTTTTTGTATATATACCTAAGTCACTTGTCTTCCACCTCTGTAGCCGAAGTGCTTCCTCCTCCTTGCACAGCCACATTAGAACCTCCCTCCTCTTAGGTGAGTAGGACAATAACTTTGGTTGTGTCCCTTTTAGCTTACACATGCCACAAGTCATCCACTCTTCCCCTTTCTAGTCAAATATTAGTGGACTGTGCAGGCCTAAGGGTTCTGATTCTTCAGCTTTCTTTTTTTCTTACCTTCCAGTCATCTTCTTTGGAGCCAGGTGCGTGTATCTATCTCACATCTGTTTTTGGCCAAAGATCTCACCATTTAAGGGTTGAATCACAAATGTGTATAATATGTTTCTGATATACAATTCTTAGAGTACCAGCCTGCACAACTCTTCTGGTTGTCTTCACTTTATCAAAAAATAGCACAAACTGCATGTGCACATGGGTACCAGTGAGAATTCCAAGACCTGCAAGAACAACTCCTTTGAATGCTGACCTTAAGCTGATGCTTCCATTTCTTTATCTCATATACATCATCACCATTGAAATCCACTTCCATCCAACACTTTCAACAATGTTTTGCATTTAATTCTTCATAATAAATGACCCAAACTGGCCATTCCACTTTCCAACAGAAGCCTTCTTTGCAGCAATCCTCTTCATCGTTCCAACTCGGATGTCCTCTAACATTGCAACTATTGGTTTTGACCTAGCCTTTAAGAGTGTGTTGTTGAATGCTTCAGAAAGGTTATTGTCCACTACGTCACATTTTACCTCTGTCCTAAAAACGCTTTACACCACATCTTCATAGGGTATTGTCCAAGTCTTTCTTTGCATTCAAGTTTATCTTCTCTAATGCCTTGAGTTTCTTCATCAAGTTGTTCTTTTGTGGTAGCCTTAGCAATCTGCCAGAAATGTTTTTTCATAACCTTACCTCTATGCTTTTTACTCCAGTTAGCATGGACATGCCTTGCACAATTCTTATGCTCCAATACCAGGAAACAATCTCGCAATTATGTTAGCTTAGACCCTGCAAATAAAATACATAATCATTTATAGGAAAGAAGCAGTAAGTAACAAGCAAATATATTACCACTTAGACCATACCTTTTGTTGATCACTGATAATTGTCCAATCACTGCTTGTCCCACATCCCCTAGATCTACCTTTTAGCAACCCAGAAAACCAACTCCATGATGAATTGTTCTCTATCATCCACACAAGCCCAGGCAATAGGAATACATCTCGGTGGTTCCATCCCTACAAACAGCAAGTTAAAAAATCCTTTTCTTCCTTTCAAAAAACCATTTAACCCTTTGTTTTTCAAGAAAAAAAAAACCAAACCCCCCATCTTTCTTTAGCCCCAAATTCCACTTCCCCCCTTTTTTGGCCAAGCCGTTTTTCTAAAAAAACCCCCTTTTTTTTTTTTAGACAAGCCAACAAAAACAACACCAATTAAATATTTTCCTCCTTTCTGAAAAAAAAACCAAAAACAAACGGGGGGCCCAAAAAAAAAATCCCCCGAGAACAAAAAAAAAAAACCCCCTTTTTCAATTTTGTTTTTTTTTCTATTTTTTTTTTTTTTCTTTTTCAAACAGTGGCCCCTTACCTTTTGGAATTTTTTTTTTTAGGGAGGTCACCCCCTGGAACAATTCCCCTTTTTTGGGAAAGCAAATAAAATTCTTTCTCCCAAATTCCCCTTTTTTTTTTTTTTCAAAATTGTCCTTCCCAAAATAACAATCCGGGGCAATCTTTAGTTTTCCCCCCTTTGTAATATTTTTCCCCCTTTGAATAGTTCCCCCCCCCTTCCCCTTTAAGCCATTTGTCTTTTTTAAGTGGGGGGGGAAGAAAATAATTGAGCTTTTTTTAAAATTCAAAGCCTGTTTACGATTCAAAATTTTTTTCCCTTTGAAGTTGATTAAAAACCAAAAATAACAAAGGGAAATCCCTTTTTACCCCCCCCCCCCTTTTCACTTTTTTTTTTGGTTCCCCTTCTTAATTTTGTCCCAAAACCAAAGCCCCCAACTTTTTTGGGGGACCTTTTTAAACCAATCCCTTTTTAAAGCCTTTTTTTTTTTTTTTTTTTTGTAAACTTTGAAATTCTGCCAAAAAATCTTAAATGGGGGGGTCCCCCAAAAGCGATTTTTATATTTGGACTTTAAACTTTGGGAAAAAAGAAAGGCAAAAATTGGGGGGGTATCCTTATTATTTCTTCCCCACCCCTGCACAACCTACAAGGTTTAAAAATGGAAAACCCCCCCCCCCCCCCACCCTCCCTCCCTTTTTTTTTTTTACAAAACTTCCGTCCTTTTTTTAACCAAAACTTATTTTTAGGGTTTCCAAAATTCTTTTTCCCAATAAAATATCTTTCCCTGTTTTTAATTTTTAATGCCACAAAGCAAATAACTTAAATCCAAAATCGAAAATTTTTTTTTTTAAAATTTTTTTCTTGCAAAAATTTTATCATCAAAAAACAAAAACATAACCCCAAACCTCCAAAAAATTTTTTGAGGGTGGAATCAAAAGATTCTTTTTTTTTTTTCCCGGGATTTTTATATATTAAAGGAGTTAATCCTTTTAACCATTTTTTCTTTTTTTTTTTCCCAATGTTTGGGGGAAATTTCGGACCTCCCCTTTTTCCGAAACCCTACCATCCTTTTTTTTTTTTTCTTCCATTAAATCTTTTCCCCCCCTTTTTTCTCTTGAAATAAGAAAAAAGGTGGAATTCAAAAATCCCCATTATTCATAGTTTAAAACCCCAAGACAACTCATTTTTTCCCCCTTCCATTTTCATCAAGGGAAACCCCACAATTTCCCAAGTTTTTTTCCCCATCCTTAAAAAATCAAGCCCCCCAAAAATTTTTTTCCTTTATTCCAAAAGAAACCAATTTCCCCCTTTTCCCACAAAAAGTCCTGTACCTTTTTGCCCTTTTTTCCCCCCTTCCTTTTAAATCCAGCCCCCAAAATTCCTTTTCAATAAATTCAAAATTCCTTTTTGAAAACCCCCCTAACTTTCCCCCCCTTCCCTTAAATCAAAAAGCCCAAATCCCTTCCCCAGTTTTTCCAAAAAAATTCTTGCCCCCCCTAAAAAACTTTCCCCCCCCCCTTTTTTGCCCCCAACATCTCCCAAAAGCCTTTCATTTGTCCCCAATTTTTTTTCCCCCCCCACCAACTCCCATCAAAAAATTCCCAATTTCACCAAAAAATATCAAAACTTTTAAAAAACACCCAGATTTGGGGAGCCCCCCCTATTTATCATAAATTTTTTTTTGTGGCTTTTTTTTTTTTTTTTCTTGCATTTTTTTTTTTTTTTTCCCAGGCCCTTCTTAGGGTTTAAAAATTCATAACTTTTTGGGTAACCCAAGTTTTTTTTGGGGAAAATCCCCAAAAATCCCAACCAACCCCCCCATGGGGTTTATCAAAAAAAACCCTAAAATTTGTTTCCCACAAACTTCCTTTTAAAACCCCCCCCCCTTTATCAAAAGTAAAAAAATTTCTGAGACCCTTTAAAAGGTTTGGGGGCAAAATAAACTTGCATGGGCCAAAAATCATTTTAAAAAATTTTTTTTAAAAAAGCTTTTCAAAAAGCAAAAACTCTTGAAAAAGAATTTTTTCTTTTTTCAAGGCTTAAAAAATTTTTTTGTATGTTTTTTTTTTAAAGGTGAAAATTTTGGGAAAATTTTTTGTTTTTTTTTTTTCCAAAAAATAAATCTTTGCCTCCCCCTTTTTTTTGCTTACCTCTTAAAATTAAAGATGGTGGGGAAAATTTTTTTTTTTAACCAATTTTATTATAGTCCCCCCCCCCCCCTTTCTTGGGGTCCCCCAACTTTTACCAGACTCCCCTTACCTTTTTTTTCTCCCCCAAACCTACCAAATAACCTAAGGGGCACCTAGGGGGGTTTTTTTTTTTTTCTTTATGAAGGTTTTAACCCCAACCCATGGTTTGAAAATAAGGTAAAAATTTCCCAAACAACCGTCCCTGACATCCTTTGAAAATTTTTAACAATAAAGTAAAATTGCCCAAAAAAATATAAACAATCACAAACCCAAGACCCAAAAAAAGACAAGACAAACACTAAAATTATTCGTTTTTCAAACAATGTTTTTTTTTGGCCCCCCCACAAAGCCAAAAACCCAACCCAGTTTAATTTTTCCCAAAATCATGCACAATTATTTTACAATACAGAAATTTCCAAAAAAGGCAAAAAAACCAAACAACCAATGCAGTTTCTCCAAGGCCTTTAGTGTTTTTTTATGTAGGAACCCCCCACAACAACCTTTTTACCAAGACATTCTAAATGGACCCACATAACAAACAAAAGCCAAGCTTTTTACACTTTTCCTTGTTTAACAATATAGATGAGAGGGTTAAGGACCCAACAACACCTTTATTGTTTTTTTTTTTACTACCAGTACTCCATAACCCTTTTTTTGCGAAATTTCGCCCAACCTTCTATTTATTTAGGACCCCCCACAACCTTTTTTTTCAAAACTCTACTTCTATTTATTTCAAACCAAAGACAGCAGTAGCAACAAAAGCAATGATGACTTGAATAATTGAGTTCTAGAATGTGGACAGAACTGGGACGAAAAACTTGAATAATAATGGAGAAATTAATTTAGTCGATGAAATCTGTAGCTTAATCCACTGGGTAGCAACGAAATAAAATCCATTACGAGAATTGAAATAATCAGTTCGCAATTAACCCCTAAGAATTTAAACAGCGTGTTTTCGCTTTTTTCGGCTTCCTCAAGGTTTTTTTTCTTTGGAATTGGCTTGTCGGAGGCCACCCCTAGGCCTAGGGTTTTTTCACGATAAAGGGATTTTCATATTGGATTTTGGGAATTTTTTAACACTTGATTGAACTTGTTTTTTTCCTTTTGTTTTTTGTTAGTGTTTTTGCCAATGTTATAACAGCCAACCAATAAAGGCCTAACAACCGGAAACCACAAGTCATTCGTGCAATTGGGTTTTTTTTTTATCCCAACCTACTTAAAAAAAAACAAATCCGCACAAAATTTTACTTTTCGTTTGGTAAGGTTGTGGCTTAATTTTAAGCGGGTTTTTTATTTTTTTAAAGTTTTTTCCGTGGGGTGAAGTTTTGAAGGCCAAACATTTTTTTTTGGACCATAGTAAGATCCGGGCCTATTTTTTTGAAGCACTTTTTCTCCCCAATAAGTAATGCAAAGTAGAAAAAGATAAAGAAAGATGGTTTATTTTAAGTAAAAAGAAATATGATAATGGAAAACGTTTTAATTTATTAGTAAAATGAAATTTAAATATGTAAAATAGATAGATGTGGGTTTTATTAGTGAGCATAATAATTAGTCAAATATTTAATTGATTAGAATGAAAATTTATGTTTTTTTTGTAAATTTTTAGAAAAAGAAGTTTTTTTAATAGTTTTTTTTTTTTCAATTTTTCTAAGAAAACTTGGAAAATTTTGTTTTTTATTAATTTTTTCAAAAATGGAAAATTAGTGCAATAGTAAAACATTTTTTTTTTATGTTTTTTCTGTTTTATTCGCAATTTCCCCTCCAATGTTTTTTTTTTGTTTTTTAAGAAAATTTGGATAAAAATTTTTTTCACTGTTAGTAAAACGTGGGTTTGAGAAAGGAAGCTTCGCAAAGAAATATAATAATTTTTTAGCAAACAATAAAAATAAAATAAAAACAAAACCAAAGAAGAACACCCAATATTTTTTTTTAACGTGGAAACCTTTCCTCAGGCAAAAAAGGGAGTGAAAAAATCACGGGCCAAAAAAAAATCAAGCCTGTTAAAACGCTCTACTAATATACGAATTTTAATAGGGTACAACAGAGGAGAAAAACTCTCCTCTAATTCAACGATTTTAAGAGCAACATAATTGAAACAAGCAGAACATAACATTTACACCCGAGGTACAAAAAAAATTTTTTTTCTAACGAAATCCACCTTAACTTCTTTTTGGCTTAATTTTTTTCTCATACTTTTTTTTGTTTGTAATCTTCAGCAACCAATTTAAATCTCTCTTTCTTCTTTTTTTTTCTTTCTTTTCCTTTGAACTCCTCCTTTCATAATCCAAAGATTAGCCAAATCCATGGCCCTTTTTTAATAATACGGCTTTTAAAAACAAAGCCCAATCTTTATTCGTAATTTTTTCAATTTTGCCCTCTTCTTAATCTCGCCATTAAGATCGGACCATGAATGAAGACCAGTTTAAATGCAAAAAAACCATTTTCACTTTCATCTTCCCAAGCTTTAATTGGTTTAAGCTTTTTGGTCCAAACCACCCTACCCAAAATTTGGTGGGGACCTTTCCTTAGGGCAACAA